>JASAND010019476.1:0-2500 GCA_030248195.1 Trissonchulus latispiculum | reverse complement strand
CCCATCACTTTCCGTTAAAGGCCCCCGAGACCCGGTGCGGCTCGTGGTTTCTCCCAAATTGCCGCATTCTTTCGCATGTCTGTGAGCCAAAATTCGGTGGCCGATTTAAGAATCGCTACTTTTTTGCGTTGCAGGTGCGCCACAGCGGCAAAATCGACTCAAAAACGAAAAGTGACCATTTTTTGTGGTCGCTGCGCAGCTCAAAACGTTAAAGAGCGGAGCCGATTTCTTTTTATATTCAGAAACTACATATATTGAACTCCCTGAAAAGCAGCTAAGTCTCGTTTTCCAGCACTTTCCCGCTTCGTCCGCAGTGGCCGGTCAAAGTGGTGAACTTCGAGAAAATGAAAAATCGAAGTCTCGCTGTGTATTCAACTTTTGAAGCTTTCAATTTTCTTTCCCGTACAAAATTCTGGCGCGAGGCTATTCTAGCGGGAATTTTGCCGTCGGATTATATTGGGCTGGTCCACTTTGCTGTCGGTAAGGTCAAGTCGGTACCGTCTTCCAGAACCCCAACTGGGACGGTAAGCCTATCTCAAATCTTTGTCCGTATGGGAACACGTGCGATCCCAGCTCGAGGTACGAAGTCCTTTTTGTCCGACCCGCCCCCGCGCTGTAGTTCCCGCTGCTGTCGGGAGAAAAGTCGGTACCGACTACAGAACATAGGACTGTGCATGGCCTCTCAGCACACTGATCCATAGAGGACACCAATTGCGCGCTAAGCGTTCCCGGGTTGCCGTCCGACCCTTGGACTGGCCACTTTTGCCGCTGAAAAAGTTGGAAAAATTGGTCAGTACCAAATGGAAGCCTAAGTGAGCTGGTAACTTTTGTCATACAATTGCGCTCTCTTGGTGGGATTTAGGCGATTTTGGGTCAAAAATAAAATTTTTCAAAAGTCAAATTTGTGCGGAAAAACTTTTGTCATACAATTGCATGCTCCAAAGTGGCTGTAGAAATGAGATTGGGAAGACGGAGCGATTTTGGAGTCAAAAAATTAAAATTTTCAAAAGTGGTCGACAACTTTCGCCACCCATAACTAGCATCGATTTATATTCTTGCTTCTCAACCGGAATTTAAACGACGGACATAGGCCCAACACATTTAACCCGGAACGGAGCATTTTTACTGTATACAGTAATAGTTGTGACACATATAGCAAGCCTAAAGTTTCATTTCAGGAATTTTGAGCACGAGCAGTATACATATATATATAGTTTCTAGAGACAACATTCATTCATGTTTGTCTAAACATTCATTCGGAGATTTTGTGAGTGTATATATATATATATCTGTTGGGGGAACTACTTCACTGCAATGGTGAACGACGACAACTTAAAAGGACTTTGAATTTGTGTGGGGCTAATAGTGGTATTGGAACGACTGAAAATTTAGCGAGAAAATTAGGGGTTGCTTTTTACTCCGGTTGTAATACTCAATTTCAATTTCAGCAATGTTTTTTCGAATCACACTTATTAATTTTAAATGTACTGTCCTGGTTTTTTGCTAGGCCGACAGTTATGCAGAAATTGTTTCGAAAAAAAAAAGGATTTGCTGCTGCGCTAAAAATTAATTATTTTTAACCTAAATTTAAGCTTCAAATAGCATATAAGGGTTAAAAATCCGCTTCATACAATGCTTTGAAAATTGCCGCACAACCTCTTTCCTATTTTGGGGTTCTGGAGATGGGCACGCAGAAACTGAAATTTGCGACCACCCCCCTTTTGTCGGTCCCCACTTTGGGGAGAAAAGCAAAAATTGGCTATTTTTAATGCATAAAATTAAAAATTATGAAATTTTCGCGCATTCGACGCTCTATTTTTAGAATTCGCCTGTCTCGATTTTTGTTTTGTCTCGCCTGGCAACATCTTTCTCCTTCTCGATTTTTAGATTTTCTTCAGCCTGCAGCGCACCAACAATTTAAAATTTTTCTCGCCGTTTTGACGTAATATTTAATAACTTTACAACGCTTTGGCGCGCTTCAGCATCTTTTACCTCAATTTTTCGCGCCTCTTCGCTTTTCTATTTTTCTATTTCAGCACTGTAGTTTCTCGCATGCGAGATTCTGTCGATTTTGTAACAAATTCGAATTTTAACAATGCGCTGGCAGAAGCCAAATTTTCAAGCCAATACAAATTTTTGCCATTATATGTGTCAAAGAATTTCTCAACGTTTATTGAAATCTTTTAAAAAAAGATTTTCATTACGGCTTTTTTCAAAATTTCAAATTTCTGGGCATACACCAACGCGGGGTGCGATGGGGGTCTACCCCGACCTCATCTACCCCACAGAATTCTGCCGGAATTAGTAAAAATTTGCGAATTTTTTGAACAAAAATTAGTCAAAAACTAAGCGATTTTTAAGAAATTTTTAGAAAAATCGCTAAAACAAAAAGTTATCAATTTTCAGTGAAAATCGCGAGTCACTTTTGCTTTCTGAGCGACAGGAGTCCTGCCCTTTTTCCCCCCCCCCCCCCCTTTTCGCTGAGGGGGTCTATCCGTTT
>JASAND010019475.1:0-31469 GCA_030248195.1 Trissonchulus latispiculum | reverse complement strand
TCGAATGATATACAACATGCATTGGTTTCAAATTTGAAAATATCCTTTGTTATTTTTGTTAATTAACAGCTGCAACTATCTTAATTATAACATTATTTTATACTTAAAACAATTGTCTTTGCAAGAGCTATCCAATGTAATTAAAAATAGCGAGAGCCTTTTCTATGATAACTGATAAAGTTAGCTGAGGTGACATTTTTTAACATACAGATGAGCAAAATAGCATAGTATACGACACCGGCCGCGGGCTGAGTGGTAGATCACTGGCCGGCCCGACCGAACCCCTCGGCCGGTAGGCCCCTCTTCTATCGAAGCCGTTGGCAGTGTAGCTATTATGACTGCTGAGACATTGATTTTCGAATGTTTATGGTTACTTGTGAAAAAATATATATATGTATGTGCAAGCTAGCTGCACTAGACAGACTAAAATCAGGCTTTTCCCTTTTTGTGTATACAGCTCCAGTCCAGCTTCCAAACTGTGATCCACCTTGACACATATCCAGTACTCTCAGGAGTAGGAAGATGATGAAGAAATGTTGTTGATGAAACTATAAATCCTTGAGCTTAAATGTGGATGTTTTCAAAAGCCGAGAGCCCGAGAGTATTTGTTATTTCCCAATAAAGCTTTTAGTTTGTTGTGAATAAAATTTTGTTGTAGCTAAAATTTGTAGTATTCCTGCAACAGTAGGAGATGTTGAGCTACGTAGTTTAGGCGTGTATTCTACTCTCTAGTATAGTCAGACTTGGAGTTAATTTTAAGCTAAACTGTAAATTTCTGATTGCTGATTTGCATCCCGACGTCGACCGGTCGGCCTCAAACACTAAGGCGTAAACACTAGGAAGTTGTGTCTTGACGTCTTAAAAAATCTCTATCGGGATAACTATTCCTGCTTGGAGGTAAATTGTTTGGCTAGATATATTTCTGATTGCGATCACAAGCTATGCTCCATTGCTCAAAGCTCAAAATTTCTTATGGGATTGTTGAAATCACTAACATATATATTAGCCGAATTACGACGGCTGCCAGTTTTTATATTTGCATGACTGGACAAGAGTTCTATTTTTAGGTGTCTCTTAATGGTTATATCTGGGAATGTTTGGAATTCAGATCTGGCTTGAACTGGCTTTACTCCTTTGAATTAGTTTTCAATAGAGGGCAGGTAAAGTCTACGTGGGATTTTAAGAAAATGAACTAGCACTGTAACATATATACCTATATATTATATAATAGCAGCCCATATGAACTGGGAAAATTTCTATCTGAGTTGGTGCTTTCTTGTAGCACAAACGTTAGTCTCAATCGTAGAAAACTCTTTGCTTCGAAGGAGGTGGCAGTGCTAGCGTTATCAGTTTAGAGATTGACACTCGACATATGCTACACCGTTACTGGGCTTTTTTATGACTATAGAAACTGGTTCAAACCAGAACTACTACCAGATCCGTTTTAGGCTACATTTTATTTTCTCGAGTAGGCCTATCTCTCGCTGCCTGCCAGCTGTTCTGCTTGCGTCAGTGGAACTCTTCAAGCTTGAGGCGCTGGATGTGTTTTACTTCGGCTTTCTGTCGCTTCTCACTTTTCCTTCACGTGCAGGTTGATTTAAGTTAGACTTGTTTAAAACCAATTGGCCGCCAATACTTCTTTTTTTGAAGCAGACATTTCAAAAGTTAGCAAAAGTTCATAGTTTTTGTCGTCAGACACTCTTCTACAATACCAAGGACCACTTTTTGCAGCAAATGGCATAAGATAGCCCCTAAAGAGGGCCTCCATTATGCTCGACTTATTCTTTCCCTCAAAGCGCGTGAATATTGATGCACTCTGAGCTCAATCTTGTCTATTCACAGACCACGCATGCGCGCGCAGTGGTTTTTATTGTACTTCTCTGTTGCTGTATTCTAGTTATTTTCTGGTTGCTCAAACCTAACTGGCTAATTGGTACACTAGCTGGATTCCTGCCAGAACCTCACTACCTTTACATATCATCACCCTTGTCTCAGGAAAACAAGAAACGCTTGTGCCTACCCCGATACCGGTGAGCTTAATTTTCATTAGCTTTTAATTCATTAATTACTTTAGGATTTTTAATATTTTATGACAGTCAGGTGAAAGTAGCACTGGTTGATAAAAGTTCATTTGATTTTTAAACAAAAGTGAGGTGGTTACATCCAGTCTTTTGGATCCTTCTGATCCTGTTTTCCATCTACACTATTGCCCTACGCGAATAATCTGTCTTCGTCTATATTCAGTTGAAGTGAAGTTTTACAGATGGTTATTCCACATTTGAAGTTACGGCATAAGCTTGTGAAATCCAGTTTAGTTTTTTTCAACAGAAACATAATGTAATGTTTGAAGGCATCGTGGGCAGAAATAATCATCATTGTCGCGCCTTCGTTTCATATAGTTATTGAATTGAAGGGAATTACGTGCGTTGCAGCAAAATCTGGGAGGGTTTGCACATTTGATAAAATAACGATTGAATCTTATGAATTTACGAATTAGTTTTTTTCGGGTCTAGACTGAGGTTTCATTTCCGGGTCTAGACTGTCATCTGAGTGAGGAAACCGAAATACTTTTAACATTTCAAGTTTGCATAATAGTACCTAAAAGATTTCCATTTTAAAAAATTGGCACCACTGGGACTGAACCACAGACCTCCTGAACTGCAGACAAAAATGCTGCTGCACCACGGACTGCGGAGCCGGGGGAGATAAGCACATAACTTCTATATTATTGATGCTACTTGTTAACCGTGCTCAGTTTGTTGAACATTTATTTTTCGTATAATTATATGTAATACCTTTGATACCGTCTTGTCTTTTCACGAATCATTACTCTCTGCAGTTGCGGAAGTAAATCTTAATTGAAAAACACATCTTTAATGGCGGCAAAACAGAGTAATTTCATCTTATTAAGTCAGTTTTTCTGTTCCATAAATTAATATGATTTTTCTGACATCAACACTGATTTCCGCTGTAAGGATTTCAGAGCAGATTTAGCATTAGTCAGCTCCTACGCTCAGCTTGAAACATTTCTTTAATTAAAGTTTGACATTTTTTGTGCTCTGACGCAATTTGGCTTTAACTTTTTGTGCGGAACCCGACTTGTCCTGTTCTCCAGCAACGTCATTCAGTTCTCGCTTCATATAGGTGTGCTCCTTGTGCTCATCAACAACTTTCAGACTTGTGTAGTTTAGTGAAAAATCGGGTCAAGTTATATTTTAATGTCTTTTTATACCTCTCCCTCTTCAATGGACGTCATAGTGTTTGCTCCTTTGGCTTACTATATATATGTCGCAGTCTAAAAGCATTTTTCGTCTAATTGCAATTAGACGGAGAATTTCAGTCTAATTGCAATTGGGCTAGTCTAATAGCATGAGACTGAGCGAAATGCTGTTAGACTGAAAATTTTCAGTCTAATTGCAATTAAACGTACTATTGTTCGTCTAATTGCAATTGGGCGAACAGAGCCTCGTCTAATTGCATTTTGATGTAAAATGTTTTGGTTTATGTATAAGAACAGCGCTTCACTGTAACTGTATACGGAGAAGGGCACATAAAGTCGAAAAGATATTTTAAGTATAGCTTTAAAAACATATATAGTAGAAATACTTTTCGTTTAGATATTGAAAACTTGAAGACGTTAGTGCACACATCTATATATAATTAACTTTTAATTTTAAGACATCCAAAAACTTTCAAACCTTGACCAATCGAACTTTAATTTGGATTGCAAGTATTGAGCACTGGGGAGGAAATAATTTTAACAAGAAAATTCATTTTATTGCATTAAAGGTTTGGTTTTGTGGGGGTTCGCAGTTATTTGTAAATTACTGTTACCGTTTTGAAAGAATGTTATATACTGTTTACTGTTACTTTTTTATTTTAACCCATTTTTACTTTGAGGGTTTCTATGCAATTATAATAAAAATGTGCGTGTAATATAAAAAATATTGTAAAAATTGTATAAAAAATTGAGATGCAAATATTAGTTCGACAGTCAAAATTTGAAAATTTTAAGCATTTGAAAGTCTTCAAATTCTGATAAATTGTAGATAATTTCTACTATATATGTTTTCAAAATCCTTTGGAGTATCCTTTAAATCCTTTAAAGTTTTCACGTTTCCAAAGTCTAATTCTAATTCTATATATTATGTTTTCAAAGCTATTCTTAATGACGTAATATCTTTTCGACTTTATGTGCCCTTCTCCATATACAGTTACAGTGAATCGCTGTTCTTATACATAAACCAAAACATTTTACATCAAAATGCAATTAGACGAGGCTCTGTTCGCCCAATTGCAATTAGACGAACAATAGTACGTCTAATTGCAATTAGACTGAAAATTTTCAGTCTAACAGCATTTTGCTCAGTCTCATGCTATTAGACTAGCCCAATTGCAATTAGACTGAAATTCTCTGTCTAATTGCAATTAGACGGAAAATGCTTTTAGACTGCGACATATATATACGTGTTGAACTGGCGTTTCGGCATTGCCCTATTTTGAGACTTTTTATTTGAGTTTCCTTAGAATATTGTAGGTAAAACAGATTTCAGAGTAGCCAGAAATTAATTTTAGCTAAAATTCTTTGGAATTATCAGGGTTATGGCTGCAGAAATTGACCCTCCCTCCAATACCTTTCTCCCGAAATCGCACCCCGGGATTTTTGGATGCCCAAATTTTTGCCAAAACAGGCAAATTTTCAAGAATTTTCTGGTTTCGCCGCAGATATTTTGTAAGAAATGGCGATTTTTTTGTTTCTACTCATATTTGCAAAAATTCCCCACTCCTAGAACAAATCCTTAAAAATATCCTGATTGGAATTAAATATGATTAGCTTCATTAATTGTTGGGTAAAATGGAGCTGTAGACATCAATTCAAATTGTCACATGTGACCGTTTGTCAGCTTCAACGTAAAGCCGATTTATGGTTTCGCTTTCTGTAAAATTGAAATGATATGTAGTATATATATTATATATGTATTGTATATTATTATTATATTATTGAGATAATATATTGTAATGTTGGAAGCATAAACTTTTCATCATAATGAATCGTGAAAATCTTGTTATAAGTTGGACTGAAACCTTTAATTTTTCACTTTTTCGATGAGCATTTAAAGTTCAATTCTTGCAGTTAGGTTACGTTAATAGTTATTTACATTGGACTGGGCGAGCGAGCAGTTTTACTAAAGTTTGTTATTCACAACCTTCAAACAGCCTGCCGCACAACCGACATAAAGAAATGAAATTTCATCCAGAAATTTATTGAAACCGCTTCGAACTAGATAATTCCATTACAAGCTGCTGCAGCAGACTATTACATATATAGCGTATTCAATATTTCTTGAGGATTGCCTATATGTTTCGCTCGAACGCTTATCGAAGATGTGTGGCCAAATATCAAATCCTGGCATATTTATTTTTTCATTACAGCTTAAAAGTTGAATCATTTAGTCGGTCAGACTTGCCAGCAGAACACGCACTAAATGTAAAGGAGCTAGTGGAACTCGACTGGAACATTGTGGATGTGAAGTAGCATTATTCATTAATCATTCGAGATCTACCTTATCCAAATGTTGTTAATTCGGAGATTTTTAAAATATAATGCCAGCTTATGTTTGAATTTTGTTTAAATACCTCTTATTCACTCTGCCAACTCAAATTATGAGATGAGGAAATTCAGGGTTTCTATCAAATGTTTTTGAACATTGAAACACAAACACAACCACCATGAATCATTCAAATATTTGTAATCATGTAACCGGTTTTTTCCGACTCCAATTTATGACTATTCTTATGCTATTTTTATGGAACAATTTTTTGTGAATTTTTTCTTTTCATGATATCAATTGAGCAAAGCCTCCACATAAACTGTATGACTACAGCTGGGAACAAAAAAGCTTGTTGCGTTGCGTTTGCCATTGCGACTTGCGAGTGCTAAGCATATAAAGAGTTCAAGTAATTCAGAGCCCTTTTTATCTAACCGGTTCCCCCTTTTGAAAAGATTTTCCAGTTACACCTGTTGTTATTACAGGATAGAGCGATTCCTTGTTCAGAGTTTGTTTGTCAGCGCGAAATTTTTCTTGATTTTGTTTTTCTCGTTCTTGTGGCCGAACAGCCATCTATGTAACATCGGTTGCCACGTAATTTATAGCATAGTATATATACGAGGGTTGTCGTATGTTGTTTAAACTGTCGCTACAACTTTGCTATTTCATTTTGCTGTCTTAATACTCTTCGTGCAATCGCTTCAGTAAGATTGAGGATGTTCAGACAATGGGGGGATAATGTAGGCTAAATTCCGAAGTCATGTCTCAGCAGAGCAGGCGCAGTCACCATTTCTTAATGTGGTGACCAAACATATATTAGAGATAGAACTGACTGAAGACCGTCGAAAGTGCACTTTTGACCGAGCTTTTTTCCAAAAATTTGGGAAAAGGAGTTTTCGAGAGCAAGAAAGGTAGGTAGAAGGGTGATCGATTTTTCTTCGGGGGTAAGGTTCAGTTTTGGAGGAACTTCCACTATCCCCCTTGAAGCACGCCTAGGGTAACGCTGCCGGGAAGTCGACGACGGCGGTTTGAAGGAAACAATCTGAGATGGTACATAGTTTGTTTGAAAAATCAGCATCTTAGTGGCATCTCAGAACTGGTAAATGGTAATAGTTATAGTTACTATACGTGATACACGAAATCAAAGCCTGAGTTATCGCACTTATACAATTCAATTAGCAAGAGTATTTTATTACATTAATGCCGTGCGCACAATTGTTCCGTGGTTCTAGAAATACAGATGGATACATGCAAGTTTATGAACTCAAAACCTGTCTGAGAGTTTCTGATGCTGGCAGAGTATAGTCTTCTTATTAGCAGTAGGTGCCACAGGCTAAGTAGTGAAATGCTGAAGCATTGAATTTGAGGTTGCCTGCTTCTAATTGAATTTCTTTTATTTTCAGCGTTAAACCGTCAATTATGCTATCACGATTGGGTGCCTTCGGCGAGATTTCCGAGATATCAGACTATCTCTATCTGAGCGGGGTCCAGCCGCTTCGTCCTGATCGAATTCGCCAGAAAAAGATCACATGCATTATCAATGCCACTATTGATGAGCCGAGCATGTACATACCTGGCGTGGATACCATGAAAATTCGTGTGGACGATTCCCCCTACGCCCGACTGGATGCCTACTTTGATCTCGTTTCGGATCGAATCAAGACGGTTCGAGATGCCGGCGGGAAGATTCTGGTTCACTGTGTGGCAGGC
Source organism: Trissonchulus latispiculum (assembly GCA_030248195.1). NCBI lineage: Eukaryota > Metazoa > Nematoda > Enoplea > Enoplida > Ironidae > Trissonchulus > Trissonchulus latispiculum. The sequence goes on along the minus strand of JASAND010019475.1, from coordinate 24,210 downwards.
GTGAGTCGCTCTGCTTCGCTCATTCTCGCCTATCTGATGCGATACGAGCGAATGAGCCTACGGGATGCCTACTATCGAGTCAAAGGCGCTCGACCGGTCATCAAACCCAATTATGGGTTCTGGTCCCAGCTGGTCGACTATGAGCGGAAACTGTTTGGTCGGACGTCGGTTAAGATGGTTCCTACCAAATTCGGTGAGTCAGTGCCAGATGTCTACGGAAGTACCGATAGCGGTGTGACGGGAAGGGAAGTGCCGTCAACCTATTCTCTCTACAGGGCCCCGCGTCGCTCTGTCACTGTGTCCATGTCCTCTTCGCTGCAGAGACCTGGGCCCAAATCCACCAATAGTTTCTTCAATTCCTTTAGCTCTTTTCATAATCCTGACCTGCTTCTTCCACGATTCTGATGATAGACTTTTGTCTTCTTTGTACTTTGTTTATGACTATAAACTTTAGTTTACATACTTATTTAGAGGGACCAGTTGTAAATTCGCTTTCTGGTTGCTCAACGAAGTTAAAGTATTCCAAGAGTACTTGCTGCTTCTGTCGATAAAACTGAAGCATTAGTACAGTTTTCATTAAAGGTAAATGAACATTTCTTTAAGTGCTCTTGGTATTTTCATTTCGTATTTGCCGGTTTCCATAAAGCTTTATGTAGAACTTCTGTGTACCTACACTGTATCCACGTTTTTTCTAAGCCTGTGATAATAAAGAATGTATAAAAACCTGTACAGTTTGACTCGTGCGTATTTTTATCTGACTTAGAATAAACCTTTTACTACGAATAATCTCTGTGACAGAGCGAAAATTTCGACTGAGCAAACTCACACTAAATTATAAATTAAAAGAATAGTTAAAAAGTGTTGGATGGGTGTGGTCATACACGAGTCTCGGTAAAGTGCTACTTTACCAAAGCAAATTGCATGAAAAGGGTAAGGCAATAGCGTAGAATCTTTGAAGAGAGAAAATATTCTAAGAATAAAAGAAAAAACAATAGCAGAAAACTGTAAAACTGGTATATATAATATACAAAAGGATATTACATGGTGTTATAACGCAGTGCAGAAATTATCAGTCTTCTTGAGTATGTATATATCTTATAGAGAATTCGGATCTTTTGCGTTTTCCCCCCAGCCCTAACTTTTGATTTTTTGACCAATAACTTTGAAATTTTGTAGGGATACATACTGGAGGCTGATGAATTCAAAAATTAAAAATTTTAAAATTTTTACAAAATTTTAAAATTTAAAATTTTAGTTCGGTGAGGGGGACCAAGAGGAACTAAAAATTTTTTGGAAAAACGTTTGCTGAAAACTTGCTTACAGGGGTTTTCTGGGGCGCTGAGCACGAATCTCATATCCGTTTTTGGATTCAGCTATTCGTTAGCTCAGTATAAACTAAAGTTGTAAGCTTAACATGTAAGCTTATGCTGAGCTAAGGAAAAGCTGAATCTAAAAACGGATATGAGATTCGTGCTCAGCTCCCCAGAAAACCCCTGTATGCAAGTTTTCAGCGAAATGTTTTGGGTCCCCTTGGTCCCCCCTTAATACCAAACTAAGATTTTAATTTTTTAAAATTTTTTAAAAAATTAATTTTTGAATACACCAACCGCCAGCATGCACCCATACAAAATTTTAAAGCTATTGGTCAAAAACTCAAAGTTAATGCTGGGGGGGGGGAAGCGCAAAAGATCCGAGAATTCTTCTTATAAATTAACACTAAACTATCACTTATCTTAGGTGTAGGTATATACGTCATGAGTTTTGAAAATACAGGCAGTGTAGATAACCGAAATGGTGAGCAAACTTAATAATGTAATTTCATTAAAAGTAAAGACATACAGTTACGGGAGGATAGTAAATCAGGTATACACTTTGCATATAACACAGATTTTTCTATTTTTGATTCATATGGAACAACAAAGTGATAATTAATAATAATAATAATAATAATAATGAAACAGTAAAAACATTGAAAGTTTCGTCGATTCGAAATTTTGGATTTAACAGCTACTGCAGCAAAGCAGATGGTTCACAGCCACGTGTCAAGAAACTGGAGATTTCCTACTGGTAAATACTGGTCCAGACAAGCGTGGTGACCCGGCGAAGTACATGGCAAGAATGAGCCCGTCTTATAGGGCCGCCAACTCGTGCCATAGCCCAGTGATATCCAATGTTCGACGTGTTCAAATATATCATCTCCATAGAGATTACGTACAGCCAAGACCGGGTTGGGATAGGCTCTCAGCCATTCTCCATCCAACAGTACTCGAGTCGGCTCTTTGATGCCTTTATCAATCAGTTTCCATCCGGCCAACTGATTGGCACCCCAGAGTTCGATGCGCCAATGCTTTGAGCGTAAAGCCCAGTAGCCGCAGTTGACAGACTTTTTTTCGCTAACAGGCTTGCACTTAGGCACTTCTTCAGTGTCCAGTGTATATCCAGCCTTCTTGAAGTGATCCTTCAGTTCCTTAAATATGGTGTGATTCCAGCCAACATAGTTTAAATCAGCGTCCAGTTCCCATGGCAGTGTTCCGTATAGTTTGACAGCTCCAACTTCGGTGCCTAAAATTTTCATTTTTTCATCATGCATAATTAAAAGTAACAATTAGTGTGCATATACAACTATCTCATTGCGGTATTTAATTGGATAATACTACTATTTTTGGACCAAGAGACTTGCGGGAAGAGTGAGTGAAATACTCAACTTTTTTCAAGTCTACAATATACTGTTTGCAGGATGCTCGGTACTTTATGCACGAAATCTGGGAAGCGATACCGCTATTGCAACGTAACCTGGAGTTTACATGTATTTAAACTATTTAGAACACATGTGATAGCTAAGCTAGGTGAACGGCTCACTGCGACTACGACTAATTTATAATGAACCTGCACCTGTTTACCTCCTTCAACTTCGCATCCAATATTTTTGTCTTCACAAGTTCTAAAGAGGAACCGTAACATTTCCGATAATTCTTGCAAACAGCACGGCTGTGTGGTCATCCCCTTCACCTTTCGACAGTTCGAATGCATTTCGTTGCATGTCAACGTATGCTTTGATTTGTCCGGAAGTTCCACACTAAAAATACAGAAGCCTGTCCTCGCTTTAAAAAACTTGTCTTGCACATATGTACGTTTTTGATGCGAGTTGCATAATGCATATACAATAAAGGAAGTTGATAGGATTGGAGTACGAGGTCTTCTGTTTAAATCGAACTGATATTGGTTGGTTTGCTGTTGGCAAAGGTCAAGGCCGACAGCTGTTAAAGTGTGACGTAGGGAGGTCATGTATGAAATCCTTCCTTGGTAATATCTACAACTCTTTCGACGTTCCACGTTTCTAGGGCAGATGGGGTGAGATCAGAAGCTAACCAGTCAGCAGTAATGTGTCTGTGTGCCAATTTTGAGTAGGAACTCAAAGTTCAAAGTTTACTTACCTTCGGTTTCCTGTATTTAACACGTTTTTGGCCTTTTTTAGGTCTTAGGGGGGGGGGGGCTACGAACGGTTTTGCCAAACTTCTTCAGAGAGACCTGCCTTTTGGCATATGATTAGCTAATATATCAAGGTTAAATAGTCCGTAGTGGGCATTATTATATCTAACAGACATCGATTCTGGCACTACGCCAAAGTCGAAATTTTGGTGCGAAAAGTGGGTTTTTCAAAAAAGCTTTTCTGAATTCTGGTGGATTAACGGTTTGACCACTTCTGAAACTTTTTGCCACAAATGTTAACTGTTACTAGTGCTAAATATTAAAAGTATTCCGGCTTTCGAGCGTTGCTTCCTTCTTTAGCTATAACAGCTCATATTTTGAAATTTGACAAAACGTTGCGATGTGACCGTGCGCCGTTTTCGATCTAATAAAATTGACAGCCCCTAGCCTACCCCAGCTTTTTACCAAATATTAGGCTCTAATAGGGGCAAACTGTCTGTGGGTTTCGAGGGTTTTGGTTTTCTGGTTTGTGTGCTAGCAAACTTTTTGTTAAGGAATAACCCTTATTTTTAGGCCTGAAAAGCTAGCTAAGCGCAGTAAAAATGGGGTCAAAAAATTTTTTGTCTCCGATTTTGCCGAAAAGGTGCTTATAGGGGTTATTTGACCTGCTGAATTCGAATATGAAATCCGTTTTTCGATATGACGCTTCCTTCGTTCAGTATGCGCTTACAACTGTCTTAGAGTTTTTTGGAGCGATCGCCATCCATACTTCGAGAAATCAATCTAGCATTTCTAAACATTGGAGCGAGGTTTAGTGACCTAGCTTTCGGCACATCTCGGTACACTCACTGGCTTGTAATGCGCAAGGTTTCAGCCGATTCTGTCACAGTACTTTGGAGTAATTGACTCACATCTTCGAAATGGCACCAAAAAACAGCGACAAGATCGATAATGTAATCTAGCACTGTGAACGCAGGGATTAACGAAATCACGCCATTTTTACATAAGTTAAGACAGATACTTGGAGTATTAATTGGAGCAAAGTTGGGCTCCTTTGATAAACCACAGCTCATTAGACGTTAGTTAACCTCCACCCGTATAGAAAAGTATACCCTAATCTAAGGATAATTTTACACGATATCAAAGCGCTATATGTCAGTACTATTTCTGGAAAATTTGGGTACCTTACCTTGCGCATAGCGATCAGGGCGAGGCAAAGTTTGTGTACGTGCCATGTCGAGCATTGGACCGACAACACCAACTTCTGATGGCTCCACAGGACGCTACGCTGCATGGAATTCTTTCAAACTTTAAACTGTTTTACACTAAACCTAATACTATTATATGGCAAAAGACTAGCTAGCTTTTCCAACATCGAGCTTTTAGTGAAATTCGTAGCCCCCCCCCCCCTTTTAAATCTTGAGGGATGGAGTTATATTTGCAACAAATCTGTCATTTGTAACTGTTTGTATTCTACTACACACAGATTGTTTCTTACATACACCATTGAACGTTCCTCAGTGAGCCATACTTAGTTGACGATATATTTTCGATACCTCACCTGTTAATTTCCCACCGGCGACAAAACGGTATCCAGTCTTCTCTAGTTGTAGTTTCTAGACCACTGATAAATTTGGTAAAAAATACTGCATCTGGGCAAACAGCTGCTGTTAAATTTCGCCACTTCTCAAACGCATCCAAAAAGACAAAGTCCCCGTCGAGGTCGGAATTGAAGGCGCTTTTCAGCAGGGATGTTTTCGCAAGAAAGGGTCCAGAAATATAGTCACAATAAACACAAGAGTTGTAGGCCAGATCGTAACCTTCCACTAATCTGAAGGCATAATTTCGCATCACTGACTGATAACAACCCATCTTCCAATGACCAGTTTCATTCTTATGAGATCCGCCAACAATTGAAGCATCGGTATATTCGATCATTCTGATTAATCGATGCAATCTGGTGTCCTCATCAAAGAATGTTAGTCCTCCAGCTCTGGCAACGAATGTGTACAACGTACTCACTTTCTCGATTAGTGAATTCCAAACATCTCCGTCCTTGGCTTGTTTATCCATCTTTACAATTTTGACGTAGGCCTTAAATTCTGAAAAAAGATACTGAAAAATAAAAGTTAAATATATAATTTTTGTTTGATTGCACGTTACTTCCCCAAACATACTGTTATGCAAGCCAAACTAAGGAATCAATTTGATTAAATAGCTCGGAGAAATAATTTGAGATTTTGCGATTCACAATCTTGGGTAGGTGAAATCAGTTAAAAATACATACAAACAGAGGACACTAAGCTAGCTCTTCCTAACGTGGTAGCTTCTCAACGTATGAAACGCCGACTATCAAGCTAGCATAAACTACAAAAATATGTAGAAGAGAAGGTAGTGCGACAATAAGTGAAAACTCCCATTTGAGGTACGAATTTTATAGATCTCAGGTTTGAAGAAAAGTCTGAAGTGACAATTTCGTTTCTACCTTGTCCGTGTTGTGTATGTACAATACATTCGCACATTGTAAATTCAGCTTGTATAGGACTCATTCTAGCTTGTAGAATTTCAGAGTCGGAAGCATTACGTTTTACGTACTTTTCCTAGCTCTCTGTACTAATACAAACCAAGTGTTTAATTCTTACCAAGAGTAAGACACTGAACGCTTAATAATGTACTAAGCGAGCCTGGAATCCTGTAACATGCTGGAAATATTTAGGTCGACATCTCGATGGAGGTCTTAGCGTGTAAGCAGGCGTTTCAATAAATTTGCAATAAGACAGACACGCAAAAAGAGCAAAAACCAACTTTGTGATGGTTGATAGTCTCTATCTGAAGCCAGAATCATTGTGAGACCAGGGTGTTGTTCATGAATTAAATAGGCAATACTATTTATCTCTGCTTCGGTTCGATTTCGACCATCCAGGACAATCGTTACAGTATCACTTAAGTTCTTAGCATAGGGACAGTCATCAACTTCAAAGCCAGTAAAGTAGAAAGGGTATCCGTGCTTCATTCCTTAACAAAAAACAAAGTTGAAACTAGGTAGCTTTTCCGGGAGCTGCTCTGCTCTACAGTTGTATGTCATGCAAATCAAGGAAAAGTAATGCAACAGCCGATTGCACCAAATAAGAATAAGATTAGAATAGGCTTATTTCTATTTTATTCCGGAATAAAATCGGAATAGCAAGATATCCATTGCACCAAATAGAAATAAAATCAGAATAAGAATAAGAATAGGATTAGATTAACGGCCGATTGCACCAAATCGGACTAGCTATTCTGAGAATAAAGTTATTCCGGAATAGCTATTCCTATTCTCATTTTATTCCGATTTTCCGTTGCACCAAACAAGAATAGGATTAGCTGAGCTAATACTATTTTATTCTCAGAATAAAATAAGAATAGGTATACCTATTCTTATTTTCGTTTAACCAATCAAATGGTACCAAACGCCATACTCAACCAATCAGATTATAGTAGGTTTTGTCACGTTTTTCTGAATTTATTCCTATTCCTATTCTGATGTTAGCCATTTTCTGATTATAATTTTAAGTTGAGCAAGCAAAGAACTGAAATTTAAAAATGTACATGGTATATACTAACAAGGCGCTGGGTATTATGGGTTACAGGTTACATTTCGGCAAAACCAGACTTTAGGCATAGAAATGAACGTAACAAAGTCAAGAATTTTGCCAGTTTACCTTGATTGCGCTTAGGAAAATATGGGCTTATGGCGAATTCGATTTGAATCAATAATTAACATTTTAAAATGCAAATACGAAGAAGTTGTTTTGCCTAGCATGAATAAGCAGACATGAATAAGTCATACGTAAAAGATAGTTCTTGACGTCGCAAGTTAAGAAAATATATAGATCAAAAATTCAGGAAATCTTTTAAAATGTGGGCTTAAACCTGCTCTTGAGGAAGAATAGGAATAAGAATAAATAAGGGACTTATTCGCATTTTATTCCTATTTTATTCCGGAATAAGTTTGGTGCAATGCTCTTAATCTAATCCTATTCTTATTCTTATTCTGATTTTATTTTTATTTGGTGCAATGGAATTCTTGCTATTCCGATTTTATTCCGGAATAAAATAGGAATAAGCCTATTCTAATCTTATTCTTATTTGGTGCAATCGGCTGTAAGAGCACTGCACCAAACTTATTTCTGAATAAAATAGGAATAAAATGCGAATAAGTCCCTTATTTATTCTTATTCCTATTCTTCCTCACGGGCAGGTTTAAGCCCAAATTTTAAAAGATTTCCTGAATTTTTGATCTATTTAATATTTTCTTAAGTTGCGACACCAAGAACTATCTTTCCGTATGACTTATTCAAGTCTGCTTATTCATGTTAAGCAAAGCAAATTCTTCGTATTTGCATGTTAAAATGTTAATTATTGACTCAAATTGTATTCGCCGTATGCCCATATTTTCCTAAGCGCAATCATCAAGGTGAACTGTTAAATTCTTGACTATTTGTGTTTACGTACATTTCTAAGCCTAAAGTTTGCTTTTGCCGAAATGAAACCTGCAACCCATACCCAGCGCCTTATTTGGTACTGTGTACATTTTTAAATTTCAGTTCCTTGCTTGCTCAACTCAAAATTATAATCAGAAAATGGCAAACATCAGAATAAGAATAGGAATAAATTCAGAAAAACGTGACAAAACCTACTCTAATCTGATTGGTTGAGTATGACGTTTGGTTTGTTTGGTTCTGATTGGTTAATCGAAAATAAGAATAGGTATATCTATTCTTATTTTATTCTGAGAATAAAATAGTATTAGCTCAGCTAATCCTATTCTTCTTTGGTGCAATGGAATATCGGAATAAAATGAGAATAGGAATAGCTATTCCGGAATAACTTTATTCTCAGAATAGCTAGTCTGATTTGGTGCAATCGACCGTAAATCACACCTGTTATCCGGCTAAACTGCTTAGATTTCTTTCACAGTAGTCTGGTCAGTGATTTGCTTCGTAAAAACAAATCTAGCTCTCTATTTTCTTTCTGCATATTGCTTATGCCTTGTCGGCTCGGCGAATACCAAATCGGCAGAAATATCAGACCTAAACCTAAATCGGTGCTCAGACGGAAGTGGCTGATGCTTCAACGTCCTATTCAAAATAAACAATTCTGCAAATTTAAGCAAACTAATTGTAGCAGGCGAAGAAGCTTATGTCTACACAGTGCATCGCGAAGTTTGAATCATCCGAATTTTTTCTTGAACAGGTTGTGTGCCTCATTATTGGTCATTGTCTCCGTACCTGAACGGGAGGTCAAATTTCTCTGATCCTTATGGAAGCAAATTTGGGTACCCCTTGGGAGAGCGACTTTTAAGCGATTTTAGCCATTTTTTAACAAAAAACAGCAATTTTGTAGCCAAAACACGTTTTTCGGACGTTTTTTCGCGATAAATAGTGATTTTAAGTAAAAAAAATTCCGGCGGGCCGGAAAAGTTTTGGAAATTTTAGTCGTAAATCCTAATGTTTGGGCAATTTTTCTTACCCCTTGTGGCCAATTTTTTTAACCTTTGTGGGAGCAATTTCGCGACCCCTTGTGGACGACATCGCCGAGGGGAGGGGGGAGAATTCCCCTTCTCCCCCCCCCCTTGTTAACCCATAGTTTCCGGATATCGTTAGAGAAATATCAATAACGAAATTGAGTACCCATGTATTTAATAAATGCAAATAAACGCAAGCACAGTATACTATTACGTTTCCATAAACCAACTTTTGTTTCGTTACTAACCTAAGACTAACCTTTCCACGTTTCCGGACAAATTGTCCAAGTTGAATTAGACGAGCTGCGGTCACGCCAAGGTGAAGTATCAAGCAAGTTGAATCCGTCCTTTAGTAAGCTCGATGTGATACCAAAGGCGGCCTGAAGGGACTTCAGTGTTTTGCCATTTTTGGCATATCTGTGACCTAAAAACAAAGCTGCACAATTACTAAATGGAGGCTACTAACTTTATGTACAGCAAGCGCGGATAATCAGTCATTGATGCAACAGGGCCCTCAATATTGTGTGTGTGTTGGAGAAAATTGTTAAAATCAGAAAAACGTTTCCGTGAATTGAGGAATCTGAGTTCGCTGTATTGCAAAAGTTTCCAACATGTCAAGAACTTTCAAATAACGCATCCAGAAGATTTTTTAAATCTCGATAATTTGAAGACACGGGATCCCACAATGGGAACATTTCCACGTATGTCAGCTGGAGCAAAAATGTCCAGCTAGTATAACGTATTTTGATTCGACATGGAAATAAATTTTGATTGTGCACAAATTTTCGTAAGATATTAAATGAGTTTCGATTTTCTGTCAATGATACCTGGAATTTTGGATTTCAACTACAGTGACGTATGTAAATACTTCCAAAGGTACGTACGTACGTATCTTCAGAAGTTGACTTATTTTCCACATTTTTGGTCTTCTTAATTTTAATGCTTTGAATGTGAAGTACTCGATTGCTCAGAGAACCTTCGTATAATCAAGAGTACATAATAACTAAGAGTGTGACAAGCGTAAAGCTCTTAGTTATCAGGCTTGGGACATCATCTGCACGATAACGGCTGACCCCCCCCCCCCACAAATTAGACCCATCACTTCAAAGAAATTCGCACGCTATGCTTGTGTGCTGAAGCTCGCAACAGACGCACATTGAACCAACTGAGTAGTTGTGTTTTCGAGCTTTAGAACGTAGGCATAGCGTGCGAATTTCTTTGAAGTTAATTTGTGGGGGGTCAGCCGTTATCTTGATATAATATATCTTTTATGTGTCTTGATAAAAGGTAACAACTCCGACATGGATAAATAAATGGTTTTTATGTATTTATTTAGTTATATCGGTTTCGATTAGTTTTCAGCAAGAATAAAGTGCATAACTGTAGTAAAACTTTATTCCTCCTACGTTTCAATTGCTGCACGTTTCTGATCTGCATAAAAATAGATCGAATTTCACCGTACAGTAAGATTGTAGTAACGGAGTTTATAGGAAGCGAGAATGGAGAGACAGCGGGAGTTGAGATGCAGCTTACTGCATAACCACATCTATATACACGTGAACCGATTCACACTGCACGATGTTTAAGGTTTAAGGTGGTGTAGTTTTGGTTGGCCCAACTCTGATTTGGCCCAACTGTCACTTAAACTGCTAAGCCCCGCCCATTTTACTAAAGAGAGAACGTCTTACGGTAGAGTTTATTGCGCGTAAATAATTGTGAGAGGAGGGGGACTGTTTACAAAACTTACTATTTTTCTGTGGACAATAAAGATTTTTAAATTAAAATTAAATTAGTTTAACCGATAATCTATATACGCCTATATATATATATATATATTCACTATAAAAATAAAATTAACTTGAATAAAAATGTAATAACAAGAATAAATTGAGGTTAAAGGTTAAAAAATTATAATTCAAATATAGACAGCAAACTTTAATATTAAAACTATTTTTTAAATTTTCTTTGACTTTATATAATGAACAGTTTTTAAATCTATGCGTTCCTTGATTTCTTACAATTTCCGCAAATATATATGAAATATACTATTGCAATTAACATGCACATGTATGCATGTCTACGTTCTTTTGAATTTCATTGGTCAAGTGATATGGTCTTAACCCTTTAATGCCGGTAAGGGCCATACGGCCCAATTGGCGATTTTCGTCATCTTATTTTTGGGACAGGGTCCAGTTGCCGGTTGGCAGTCTGGAAATTTGCTCCTTTTTTCTTCAAAGCGTCAACCCTATTTTCAGAAAATATTTCCACACCTGCCTGAAAAATCGAGTTTCTATAGCAGTCCGAAGGCAATGAAAATTTTGATGATTTCACTGCCCTGTTCGAGCACTGCATTCAAGCGAATTCAGAGTCGCGGTAGTGCGTCGGCGGAAAAGCCGTTTCATCAGGGAGATAGGGGAGATACTGCGCATTAAAATAACGTATGGTTTATTCTGCCTCAGAATCAACTCTTGCTCCTAGAAATCAATTAATTGATTTTCTGCAATGGAACTTTCTCAAAAATTCGCACTTTTTCCGACTTTGACGGCTTCTAACTTTTTCTGGGTGCATCGGGGACCCTTCAATGCTTACATACGAAATGTAGAGCAATCAATTCTCTATCGATTGGTGGTAGTCCCATCTCGCTACGTGCTTCCAGTGAAAAACGGCAGCCAAAAATGTGAAATCGGTCATTTTCCGCCGTTAGTCCAGAGAAAATTCAGGCATTAAAGGGTTAAACAACCAATCACTATTATTGGGCCAATTCAGAGTTGGGCCAAGTCATACCAAACCTTTAAGGTTTATGGTTTAAGGTTTGAGGTTAAACTAATTTATTTAAGCTGAAGCGTTCAAACTGGAAGTTTTAAACTTTAAGGTTTTAGGTTTTAGGCTTAAGGTCTATGGTTAAAGTTCAAGTTCAAGTTTTAAAGTTTTTGAAGGATGGGAACGGTAGTAGAGACAAGACTCATCAAATCCATGGCCTCCTTGGTCATTGACTTCTTTTTCGTTTTCCTGTAGGCCTTTTGCAGGGACGATTTATGTAACAACTTATTTTACCTTCTACTATATATTCAGAAATTCTTCTCAGTTCTTTTAACAACTCTCTGGTATGCTGTTGACAGTCTTGGCAGTCCAACAATTCAAGAACATTAAATATAGGTAACCGTAGTCGTGAGGAGCTAATATCATTCGAACCAAAGTAAGTGCCCAACATAAAGCAACACAGGCACATCAACGCAGAAAATGCAATATGCCTCTGAGCCATAGGTATTTCTAGTCCAAATTAAATAGAACAACCAAGAGTGTACAATAGATAAGAGTATGACACTCTTAAGCTATCATGTTGAAATCGTGTAAGGTATGCTCGGTGCGTTAACTCGGGATCCTTTCCCGGAACTTCCGGGGGGGTCCCCACTTCGCACTATCTACACGCTTTCATATAAGCGTGTGTCTGCTCGCTGATTGGCCCATTAGCCTAAGGCTTACTGTAGGTAATTTAATAGTTATCTCTAAAACGGGCCACACGAGACGGTCAGGCGAAAAACGGACTTCGGAATTGTTTTCAGCTACCCCGAAAACCCCTGTATACTTCGTTTCAGCAAAACGTATTCAAACAAATTTTATTTCTTTTAAGTTTTCCTCATTATGTATATACAAACTTTAGAATTATCCATTCCCATATTGCAAAACTCACTCTACATTGTTTTCACTTATCTTCAGATCTTACACAACAATGTTAATTCAATTTTCATCATCATTTATGGGATAGGTGTAAGTGACCTTTTGAACTTAACATTGTCACCCAACAATGCCTTACTTATTCGGTCACTTAATTCATACTTTGCAAAATTTACACAGGGCATAATATATCATGCATTCATAATTGTAACCCTATCTACGCATATACTTAAAACCGGTTTTGAGACGGGGCCGGATTTTACCCTGTTTCAGTTTCCTATGTAAAGTGGGGCCGGGGCCGGGGCCGGATTTTACCCAGGTGGGCCGGGGCCGGGTCCGGGGCCGGATTTTACCCAGACCCATTTTTTCTGCTCTTTCTTATGATATAAAATTTGTTGCGTACTGCATTTGTAATGTTACGGATGAATTAAAACTCTAAAAGTTAAGAAAACTCATAAAACCATGAATCGCGATCTGAATTGGAATTGTTATTGTTTGTTGTTTTTGAAATCTGTTGTTCAGAACTTAAAATGCAGTATGTGAACGTCCAAGCACTCTTTGTAATTATCATTGATCTTGTGAGTACCAGAGTTGCCAGCCGGTTCAAATCACCCGAAAACTTACTAATAGGGACATAGGTTCTAGCGTGATTAAGAACCAAGGTTAATAATAGTGTTAGGACGCGAATGAACAGCGAAAGAAGAGAATAGGAACTCAGTAGAATATAGGTGCAGGAAATAAGGTTAAAAATAGTGTTACGGCCCGCATAAATAATGCCAGAATGGGATAGGAACCTAGTGGAATATGAGCTAATAAGGATTGATCAGGGTATTAACAAATAACGGAGAGGTCGTTACCAGTCCAGGGTCAGTAATAGGCCCCAACCATAGTCTTTGATCAACTAACGGAGGAGTCGTTACTCTTCCCAGGCCTTGACAGGCCTCTTGTTGTTTGAAAGTGGTTCAAAATTTCATCTAAAGTGAACTTATACTACTAAGGAGGAAAGTTTATCAAACTTATCACTTAAAAAGTAGTGAATCATTACAGAAAATGCTGTTAAAAGATGACCTACACGGTCATAGGTCGGAAGATGGGTCACTAAAATATAATTATTCATAGCTAGGTGTATGCAATAGGGTTCAGGGGCACTAATATGTGCTAGCTAGGCCTAATTAGCAGTAATTAGGTAATAATTAATGAAATTTGAAGATTTTTGGTGAAAATATAACTTAGGCTTATCTGAAAGGCAATTTTTTCCTGGTTCCAAAAATCCAAACCCGGTCTTTTAACTCCCAATAATGCGAAAGATATGGGTCAAAATAGTTTTCTAAAGTTAAAATTTAATTCTTTAATTTTGACCTTACGTAAACTTTGTCTGGGCGTAACAAACACTTGTTGTTACGCCCATTCACACTTTCATTCATTCTCCTATCCATTCTTGGGCTTCTGTTGGCCCTCTCCCAGCAAAGACTTGCCTTGCAGAGGAAGACTTAGTATACACCTTAGAGGTGACAATAGGTTCGGAGGGGGCATAACCCTCTCCCAAATTATTAAAATAAAAAGAAATTAAGTAGTCTTAGGTAGTTTTGTACGTAGATTATTAATATTTAGTTTTAACTAGCTAGGAAATTAGGTAGCTCTCTGTATGCACTAACTTTGCGCAACAATTGCCCTCCTGTTTCTTCCGGTAGGGACTTCCAGCTCTAGTGAGGGAGAGCAATTGTCGCTGGGATTAACAAAGCGGCCTCCCTTGTTCTCGGCCGAAAAATCGTACCCAAAAGGAAGAGAAAGGGGCCTGTGAATAAGGGAGCGCCTAAAAAATACTAAACACAAAATTTACAAAACTTTACGGTAACAGTAGCACTTAATATTTACTTTTTTATAATGGGCCCCGAGAGGCCGTTATTTCGTATTATTTTGTTTTTCATTTCATAGAAATTGATATTTTTATCAGAAACTTTCCCCTTTGGTTACCTTTACGTGTTAACCAAAAAGTTTGGAAAGTTTCTGGAGATTCAGTTCTGGAAATTTATCACACAAAGGGGTCATAACTCCAGACCCCCCATAAATCTCCATCCCGGTGGGCCAGGCGTGCAAACAGCCCACGTCGGGTCTGTGCTCACAAAGGGGATTTCCAGAAGAGTCTGTAAATCCCGTTCACTTCAAAGAGACCGGCAACAGGCGTGAGGCCAACCCACTAGAAAATTCAAAATTTTCCTCAGTGTTTGCTTGAGGTCCGGCCGAGAGCGGTCGTGTTTTCCCCCCTTGAAATAGACTCTCCTAGTGTGCCAGCGTTTTGGCCGGAGAATCCCCAACGCATTTAGCCCCCCCATAGGACGCGAGTTAGGACCTCCTCTGGCCCGCACAGGTCAGAGGAGAAGATCTGAGCAACACAGCAAACACCACACGTTGAGGGTCATTTGAGCGTATTATGCTCGGCCATAAATCGCACGTTAGTTCCTTATAAACGATTTATTTACTTCAAGCGTTTTGTTCTCTGAGCGGCTGCGCAGAATTTGTGACACCAATGTTTACTGTACGTGGTTGCTTTATGCATTTTTGCATTAATTAAATTTAGTTGTATTATAATGTAATTATTAAGTGTTGCGAGCACAAACTACATATAATATATATAGTTGCAGAGACGCAGAGCTATTCTCACAAATTGGTAAACTGTTACTGAAGAACTGCCGCCAGCATCAGTCCGGGCAGTTTCCGCGTATATATATATATATATATATATATGGCTTGTTCAGCGAAGCTGGTCCATATTAGTGCGCTTTTAACCTAGTCCTCCTGGCATTTACAACCTGCCCTCCCATATTAAAGTTTTAAAACCTAGTCTTCTGTCCACTTAAAACCCAATCTCACCCATATTGCATTTTTCATGCTCCATCAGAGCATTTTTATTCTTGTATGTATGTATATAACCGAATGCAGATTTTACTGGTGGTATGCAAGATGCAGATCAAGCCCAATATGCTGGTGTCTATATAAACTGCCTGTCTAGCTAGGTACTGTTTATAGCAAATTATGTAATAACCTTTTCCTTATTTCAAAAAGCCTTCTTTTCTCTCCCCCCACCTGACCATTATCCTTTCAAACTTTGAAGTTTTTCAAAAAACGAATAAAATTTTATACTTTCATATAATTAAAATGTTTCCGGTTTCGCAGTTCTGTATATATATATATATATATATATATATATATATATATATATATATATATATATATATATATATATATATATATATATAAATTTATATATTTTTTTTTTTTTTTTTTTTTTTTTTTTTTTTTTTTTTTTTTTTTTTTTTTTTTTTTTTTTTTTTTTTTTTTTTTTTTCTTTATTAAACCTACCCTTCCAGCCTTCCCTGAACGGGAGGTCAAATTTCACTGACCCTTGTGGAAGCGAATTTTGGTACCCCTTGTGAGAGCGATTTTTTAGGGGTACTTGTGAAAGCGATTTTTAAGCTATTTTAGCCTATTTTTAGCAAAAAACAGTAATATTTAAGCTAAAACACGTTTTTGGACGTTTTCTAGCTAAAAATATTAATTCTAAGTGAAAAATTCCGGAGAAGCCGGAAAATTTTTGGAAATTTTAGTCGTACAAACTATTTTTTGGGCAATTATCTTACCCCTTGTGGCCAATTTTCTTACCCCTTGTGGGAGCAATTTCGCGACCCCTTGTGGGCGACTTCGCCGAGGGGGGGAAATTTCCCCCCCCCCCTTTCCCCCCCTTGTCCACCTGTGACTACAAGTCTCATCAGTTCATTTCTGAAAAAGTCTGTGCTCTTTGATCTGTTTCTTCCAACCTATTAAACACAACAACAAATATTTTCAAGCCTGTTCCTTCATTACGAGTGGCCGTAGCTCAGCGGCAGAGCAACCAGGCTTTCGAGTCTGGGGGTCCCTGGTTCAAGTCCCGGCGGGCACTTTCTAAACAGGCTTGAAAATTGTAGAATGTTTTCTATGCATACGTATCTATATATTGGAGGAAAACAGATATATATATTTTGTTTAAATTTATTTTTTAAAATGGCAAACTGATGGAACTGAAACGGAAAAACTGAAAAAATGATCTACTTTAATTTTCTTGAATTTTTATATAAACTACCTAAACAACAGCCCTCACCTGTGTTTTTTCGTCGAAACTTTTTGCGAACTTTTACGCAGTCCTCCAAAATTTTTTTGCGGAATTTCGCAAAAAGTTGCGAAATTCGTACCCTGCGTCGCCCGCGCGCACCTCCGCATCGCACCACAGACACTAGAGCCAAATTGCATATACCATCGTGAAGTTTGAGACGTGTTCTCTGTGAAACTGTAATCCATTTTGGGATAGGTCTTTCCAGTAGTTCAAGGTGACCCCCGCAGAGTTTACCATGCCTGACCCTCATGTTGAGACCAAAGTTTGCCAAATTTCGGCACTTAGTCGGACCCCAACTTCCAAAAACCTCAGTGCCAAAAAATTTGCAGATGCAGAAAGGCAGCGGGAGCTACAATAATACAGCCTCCAGGGTACTTTTGGATGTTTTTTAAGATCTACTAAAAAGAGGCTACTAAAATCCGATCTAGCTCATATGGGTGACTCACTCTGGCGTTGGCTTTTTCCCCGCATCTCGGACTGTGTTGTCCCCGACCACGCTATACACCTTAAGGCACCCCAAAAGTTTCCACCAAACAACAAATAATTTAAAATTATGCAACGATTATTTTCAGTTAATTTTCCAATTTCAATCTATACGTACCCTCCCGCACCTCCACTCCTCTAAAAAGCCTTCTTTTCTCTCCCCCCCTCCACCTGACCATTATCTTTTCAAACTTTGAAGTTTCTCAAAGAAACTTGAATAAATGTTTAAACTCACTTTTTGAGAACTTCTTAGCATAGTTAGCAGTCTAGCTTATTTTTAAGCCAAAAATCGCTAAAAAATGACTAATGTTAGGTGTTTTTTACGCTAAACTAGCGAAAATTTCGTTAAAATTCCGGCGGAGCCGGACAAAAGTTTGAAAATTTAGTGTAAAAATGGTGAAATCTGGCAATTTTTTGGGTTATGGGGGGGAGGTCAAAATTTATGGGGGGACCTCGAATGGGGGGGGGGGAGGCTGCCGAGTCGGGCCTCGAGTGGCAAAATGTGCTACAAATCGTTTATTTTCCCTCCGATTTGAATGAAAACAATGAATAACATTTGTATATCAAAATCTATTGCAAAATTTGAATTTTTAAGAAAATTTTTGAAAATTTTCTATTTGAACCCATAATTTTCAGGCCCCGGCCCCGGTAGTGGCGGCCCCGGTGCATCTGTATACAATTTTCAGCTTGCTTGTGAAACTCTCGTAATTATTAGGGAGCTCCCGCTCTCTGCTGACTACCGCAATATGTGATTTTTTCGTTTTTTAGTGAAGAAATGCCGTCTACAGCGTCAACCTCGCTTTATCAGTCAGATAATAATCATTCTTGGGCCTCTGCTGTGGACATTTTAGCCATGGAACTGTATTTTCGGCTAGCCTATGTGGATCAGGCTGATCTGGACCAGGACGATAAGCTCAAGCTGCCGGTGAATCGGGCTGGAAACCTGGCAAATATACGCTGGTTTAGGCCAGAAGCAGAAAGCCGTTGCCTTTGCTACGGATCGTGAACATGACATGTGCCTCACGGTTTTCCGTCGTCTACGGGATCGTTGGCAAATTCTCCTGGATAAGATTGGACGATTTTTATGGTACTTTTTATGATTAAAATGAGCGTTGGTATTTTAATTTTAGTAGATTTTGCCACTTGTATTGGGAAAGGATTTGGTTAAGAGAGTCCCGTTATGCAAATCCTATAATGTTAGTGACTTTTACGTAAATGGTTTCTATGTTACTGGTTGACTAAGTAGTAATTATATGCAAGGTTTTCTGTCTGCAATGTTGAGTCCCCTGCCTGAACTAGCTTTCTTGACGATATCTTGGGATAACGAAAGTGGGGGCACCCTCCCTAGGGAGGAGGAAGTGGGGGTTACTGAAATGTGTGGGGGCGAGCCCAAGGTATAAATTTACTTAGTTTTAGCGAATAATTAGCATTTTTAAGTAGGAATGCACCGGAGCCTGACCCCTCATCGAGTCCAGGCGCCAGTGGTCAGGCCCCGGTCCTCACCGGGGACAGAACTTAGAACAATTTGAAAATTTTTTGACCAAAAATTTCGAAATTCTGAAAGACAAAAATATGTCGTGTCGCAATTCACATATATACTTTGATTTTCTGTGGGGAAAGATTCCCTGCCGATACACTTACTCCCTAATTTCTCTAGTTTAACTTGCTATGTTCCACTAAGTTCTTTTTCTGAGTCAGCTTTGCATGTTTTCTATATTAGTCTGATTCAAATGCGCTCGCTAAAGTGAGCAGAAGCGCAATAAAATGCGAAATGTAAGATATTGTTTTGCCGCTATAGACTTTTTGCTGAACCATTACAATAATAATAGCTTTTCCTATCGTTTTGAAGCGTGTATATGCATACAACATCTAGACTTTTAATTTCAAATATGCAACTTAGTTCCTACTCTAAACAAATGCTTCCCATTTTTATTTCATGCTGATGCGTGCATACGAAACAGTGTAGCTAGCAAAGGTGCAGGTGGTCTGTACAAATATGCAAATTACCCACCTAAAGTTTTCTCTGCACTCCAAAAACACATAAGTGCTCTCCGCTATGGAGATACGTATATGTGAAAACATATGCAATCTGTTGTACAAATTAGGTGAAGAGAATATCTTTCTCACATCTCGCTGCGAAAAGGGACAATGTAATGTGGATATATGTATAATATGCGTAATGTGACAACTTAAACTACAAGAGAGGGTAGTGTTGAGGCTGTCGGCTATTTTCCATGAAGAATTTACGTTACACACTGTCAGTGCACGGAGAAATAAAGGTCGATTGCCGATACACTTGCTCTAATCTCACTAATTTGACTTCCCATGTTTCGCCAAGATCTTTTTTTGAGTTAACTTTACACCATTTTATATTAGTCTGATCATATTCGCGAACTAAGGTGAGCAAAAGGTGGAAGGGGGGTGTAATATACTATTTCGCCGCTATATAGTTTTTGATAAAGCAATACAATAATAATAATAATAATAATAATAATAATAATAATAATAATAATAATAATAATACCTACTCTTATGTTTTTGACACGTGCGTCTATGCATACAAGAAATGCAGAGGCTTTTACTTGCAAATTAGTCCCTGCTCTACAATATCGATTTCGCATGACATTCAATCCTTATGCATGCATGCAAAACAGTGTAGCTAGCAAAGAACAAGCTAGCCTCCACAAATGTGCAAATTACTCAGATAAATGTTTCTCTGTACTACAAAAAGACAGATGATTTCCGTTGTGCAGATACGTATATAATACGATATAATATGGACATATGCATTGTTTGAGGCCACAGAGTCGATTCCAGTTTCTGTCACCCAGATCGGAAAAGTTGCGAAGACAAACTGCGACTGTACTTACTACAACTAGCTAGAACTAGAGAAGGTGGCGAAAGGTGGCGGAAAGTGGAAAGCCCGCCACCTAGTGAGCACATACAGTTTAACATGTACTTGCTATGGACGCACAGACGTACACACTCTGTTAAGTGGAAGGTGGCGAGCAAACACTCGTCTCTATCTTATATGCAAATTAAGCTTCATATAGCTACCCCTGCAGGCTTCTGTATGCAAACTATACGTTGCAACAGAGCAGAAGAGAAGTGTCGGTAGCTAACTACGTATGTCCTGTATATGCAAATGTTTGGAAAGTAGTTTCCGGGTACTGCCTCTCTCTAAAAATTTCCTTCTTTAAAAACTATGTCTCTAAAACGGGCCACACGAGACGGTCAGGCGAAAAACAGACTTCGGAATCGTTTTTAGCTACCCCGAAAACCCCTGTATACTTCGTTTCAGCAAAATGTATTCAAACAAATTTTATTTCTTTTAAGTTTTCCTCATTATGTATATACAAACTTTAGAATTATCCATTCCCATATTGCAAAACTCACTCTACATTGTTTTCACTTATCTTCAGATCTTACACAACAATGTTAATTCAATTTTCATCATCATTTATGGGATAGGTGTAAGTGACCTTTTGAACTTAACATTGTCACCCAACAATGCCTTACTTATTCGGTCACTTAATTCATACTTTGCAAAATTTATACAGGGCATAATATATCATGCATTCATAATTGTAACCCTATCTACGCATATACAAAAACCGGTTTTGAGACGGGGCCGGATTTTACCCTGTTTCAGTTTCCTATGTAAAGTGGGGCCGGGGCCGGATTTTACCCAGGTGGGCCGGGGCCGGGTCCGGGGCCGGATTTTACCCAGACCCATTTTTTCTGCTCTTTCTTATGATATAAAATTTGTTGCGTACTGCATTTGTAATGTTACGGATGAATTAAAACTCTAAAAGTTAAGAAAACTCATAAAACCATGAATCGCGATCTGAATTGGAATTGTTATTGTTTGTTGTTTTTGAAATCTGTTGTTCAGAACTTAAAATGCAGTATGTGAACGTCCAAGCATTCTTTGTAATTATCATTGATCTTGTGAGTACCAGAGTTGCCAGCCGGTTCAAATCACCCGAAAACTTACTAATAGGGACATAGGTTCTAGCGTGATTAAGAACCAAGGTTAATAATAGTGTTAGGACGCGAATGAACAGCGAAAGAAGAGAATAGGAACTCAGTAGAATATAGGTGCAGGAAATAAGGTTAAAAATAGTGTTACGGTCCGCATAAATAATGCCAGAATGGGATAGGAACCTAGTGGAATATGAGCTAATAAGGATTGATCAGGGTATTAACAAATAACGGAGAGGTCGTTACCAGTCCAGGGTCAGTAATAGGCCCCAACCATAGTCTTTGATCAACTAACG
The DNA here is from genome assembly GCA_030248195.1 of Trissonchulus latispiculum. Lineage (NCBI taxonomy): Eukaryota > Metazoa > Nematoda > Enoplea > Enoplida > Ironidae > Trissonchulus > Trissonchulus latispiculum. The sequence goes on along the minus strand of JASAND010019475.1, from coordinate 2,690 downwards.
GAGGAGTCGTTACTCTTCCCAGGCCTTGACAGGCCTCTTGTTGTTTGAAAGTGGTTCAAAATTTCATCTAAAGTGAACTTATACTACTAAGGAGGAAAGTTCATCAAACTTATCACTTAAAAAGTAGTGAATCATTACAGAAAATGCTGTTAAAAGATGACCTACACGGTCATAGGTCGAAAGATGGGTCACTAAAACATAATTATTCATAGCTAGGTGTATGCAATAGGGTTCAGGGGCACTAATATGTGCTAGCTAGGCCTAATTAGCAGTAATTAGGTAATAATTAATGAAATTTGAAGATTTTTGGTGAAAATATAACTTAGGCTTATCTGAAAGGCAATTTTTTCCTGGTTCCAAAAATCCAAACCCGGTCTTTTAACTCCCAATAATGCGAAAGATATGGGTCAAAATAGTTTTCTAAAGTTAAAATTTAATTCTTTAATTTTGACCTTACGTAAACTTTGTAACTGGGCGTAACAAACACTTGTTGTTACGCCCATTCACACTTTCATCCATTCTCCTATCCATTCTTGGGCTTCTGTTGGCCCTCTCCCAGCAAAGACTTGCCTTGCAGAGGAAGACTTAGTATACACCTTAGAGATGACAATAGGTTCGGAGGGGGCATAACCCTCTCCCAAATTATTAAAATAAAAAGAAATTAAGTAGTCTTAGGTAGTTTTGTACGTAGATTATTAATATTTAGTTTTAACTAGCTAGGAAATTAGGTAGCTCTCTGTATGCACTAACTTTGCGCAACAATTGCCCTCCTGTTTCTTCCGGTAGGGACTTCCAGCTCTAGTGAGGGAGAGCAATTGTCGCTGGGATTAACAAAGCGGCCTCCCTTGTTCTCGGCCGAAAAATCGTACCCAAAAGGAAGAGAAAGGGGCCTGTGAATAAGGGAGCGCCTAAAAAATACTAAACACAAAATTTACAAAACTTTACGGTAACAGTAGCACTTAATATTTACTTTTTTATAATGGGCCCCGAGAGGCCATTATTTCGTATTATTTTGTTTTTCATTTCATAGAAATTGATATTTTTATCAGAAACTTTCCCCTTTGGTTACCTTTACGTGTTAACCAAAAAGTTTGGAAAGTTTCTGGAGATTCATTTCTGGAAATTTATCACACAAAGGGGTCATAACTCCAGACCCCCCATAAATCTCCATCCCGGTGGGCCAGGCGTGCAAACAGCCCACGTCGGGTCTGTGCTCACAAAGGGGATTTCCAGAAGAGTCTGGAAATCCCGTTCACTTCAAAGAGACCGGCAACAGGCGTGAGGCCGGCTCACTAGAAAATTCAAAATTTTCCTCAGTGTTTGCTTGAGGTCCGGCCGAGAGCGGTCGTGTTTTCCCCCCTTGAAATAGACTCTCCTGGTGTGCCAGCGTTTTGGCCGGAGAATCCCCAACGCATTTAGCCCCCCCCATAGGACGCGAGTTAGGACCTCCTCTGGCCCGCACAGGTCAGAGGAGAAGATCTGAGCAACACAGCAAACACCACACGTTGAGGGTCATTTGAGCGTATTATGCTCGGCCATAAATCGCACGTTAGGAACGCAGGGCAGGATTTTTAAGAGGCCCCTTTGGCCATTTTTCTTACTTTTTATTCGGCCTTTGGGCCTTAAATTTTAACTATTAAATTGCCACCAAGCCACGGCCCAGTTGGCCTTAATTTGTAGTAAGGCTTTATGCCCAAATTTTTACCTTTTTCTTAATTGTTCGGGGTTTTGTGAAAAGCTGGGATTCTGAGTGGGGACCCACCCCTGAGTCGTGTTAGGAGGTCCCTTGGCTATGACCTCATGTTAAGTCTGAGTTACATTAGGAACAGTTTCTCCCCACAGCCGGCAATTAGGAATTGTCGGCCGTATTCGCAAAAGATAGGCGCTACTGAAGTTAAAAATATTGTTTGCAACTGTGAAGTGTCATGTGTGTAGGTCGGCTACTTAAAACCAATAGGAATTAAAACTCTAGGATCACTTTAATTATTAATTATTTAGCCTTTTTGAGGGGAATGGCCGGCTTCCCCGAAATTAATGTAATCAAGCTGTCCTTAGCAGACAATGTGTGTTGTTGTGTTCTTGTTGTAATAATTGCCGAGCAATTATTACTCGTTCCGCTTTCCAAAGTCGTTAAAGTTTCAAAACTTCTTAAGCATTATCAAAACTATGAAAGTTCACAACTTCCAAGTGTAGTACGAAGAGCAGTTAATCCCAAACTACGATAAAAGGTGCATACAAAGAGTAGATAGATTTAGGTAGGAGATTTCTAGGATTTGTGATATATTATTCAGCTGTTTGTGTAACTGTTGGTGTGATTGTGACAATGATTGTGTGAATGCGAATCCCCAAATTTACGTAGAATTGGCTTCTTGGGTAAATTCCTTATGGATTATGAGGTTCCAAGGTTAGCCCCTTTTAGAGTGTGAATTCTGAATCAAAATTGTGTGATTGTGAGTGTGATTGAGGGCATACCATGTAAACTCCCTTTGTAAGATAAGGGTTTGCATGTTGTTCTGTTTGACGGTTAGGGCAGATTCTTCAGCCTAGGGTCACGGGGACCCCGTATTAGGTCTGCAGATCTATCGGATTTCCGGTCATCCGTGTAGGTTGCCCTGCGATTAGCGGACGGATGAGCCGCAACTATGAAATCCAGAACTAACCGGGTTGGAAATGTAACTAATGGATACGAT
>JASAND010019474.1:0-16393 GCA_030248195.1 Trissonchulus latispiculum | reverse complement strand
ATTAATTATGGTGGGCTTCATTAACAGAAATTGAATCAGAAATTCAAGCTAATTATATGAATTGAACCTAATTATGTGAAGTAGAACCAAATTATCATTGCTTCTAATTATCAGAAATTGAAGCTAATTTAAATTCAAGCAATTATCAGAAACTGCTCCTAATTATTAAAAAGTGCACTAATTATCAGAAATTGAAGTAATTATGAGAAATTATACCTAATTATCAGAAATTTCGAAATTGTACTGTATCAGACTTTGAAGCTAGTTATGAAAAAGATTTATTTCATTCTTTGAAATTAGACATTGAAGCTAATTATTAGAAATTGAAGCCAATTATGAGAAATTGAAGCAATTATCAGAAATTGTACCTAATTATCAGAAATTTAAGGTAATGTAAGGTAAAGGTAAAAAGCTAGCTTTCCAAATTCATGCTAATTATCAAAAATCCATGCTAATTATAAGAAATTGAAACTAATCCTAAGCGTGAAGCTATTTAAGGACACTGAAGCTAATTGTAGAAATTGAACTGAATCATTGCAAAAGATGAAACTAATTATCACAACTGAAACCAATTACCAAACATTGAAGCTAATTATGAGAAATTTAAGCTAATTGTCAGACCTTGAGGCTAATTATCAAAAATTGAAGCTAATTTCCGAAACTGAAACTAATTATCGGACATTGAAGCTGGTTATCAGAAATTGAAGCTAATTATGAGAAATTGAAGCTAATTGTCAGAAATTGAAGCTGATTATGAGAAATTGTACCTAATTATCAGAAATTTCCGAAATTGAAGCTAATTATCAGACTTTGAAGATAGTTCTGAAAAATTCTTCATTCTTTGAAATTAGACATTGAAGCTAATGATGAGAAATTGAAGCTAATTAACAGAAATTGAATCAGAAATTCTCAGCTAATTATATAAATTGAACCTAATAATGTGAAGTAGAACCAAATTATCACCATTGTCTACCTATCAATTGAAATTAATGCCATCGATAAAATTCAAGCAATTATCAGAAACATACCCCTAATTATTAAAAAGTGCACCTAATTATCAGAAATTGAAGCTAATTATGAGCAATTGCACTTAATTATCAGAAATTTCCGAAATTGAAGCTAATTATTCAGACTTTGAAGCTAGTTATGAAGAAAATTCTTCATTCTTTGAAATTAGACATTGAAGCTAAATTATTAGAATTTGGCCAATTGTGAGAAATTGAAGCTACTTATCAAATTAAATCTAATTATCAGAAATTTAAGGTAATGTAAGGTAAGGTAAAGAAGCTAGCTTTCCAAATTCATGCTAATTATCAAAAATCAATGCTAATTATAAGAAATTGAAACTAATCATCCTAAGCTGAAGCTATTTATTAGACACTGAAGCTAATTGTAGAAATTGAACCTAATTGCCAAAAGATGAAACTAATTATCACAACTGAAACTAATTATCAGACATTGAAGCTGGTTATCAGAAATTGAAGCTAATTATGATAAATTGAAGCTAATTATCCGCGTTGAAGCTAATGGTTCTATGGTGTGTGTAGTTTGGTCCCGATTAGTTTTACCAAGAGTACATAATAATAAGAGTATGCCACTAGGCAAGCTCTATGTTATCAGAGCAAAAACTATGCTCTGCACGCTAACGGCCCACCCCCCTCCGCAAATCAGACCCTTCACTTCAAAGCATTTAGTGCGCTATGTTTGTGTTCTAAAGCTTGAAGCAGGCACAAAATTCGCGCACGCACTGCTTGTGTTTTAGAGCTTAAGCACATAAAGATAGAGCGAGTGAGCGTACCCCTGTTTCGACTAGGTTCTGATTTGCGGGGGGGGGTGGGCAAAGCAGAGCAGCGAGCAGATCATAGTTTTTGCTCTGATAACATAGAGTGTGCCTAGTGGCACACTCTTATATTATGTACTTTTGATATTATTAGCGTTGTACATCCACTGCACGCTAACGGCTGACCCCCCCTACAAATTAGACCCTTCCACCCTTCCAACAAAAATTTGCCCGTTATGTCAAATCTCGAAGCAGACACAAAAGTTTCCTGTCGTCCAAATTGAATTGTATAATCATTCTACAGTGCTTCAGGACATGACCCTGTGGACTGAAGGGTTTATACTGCAGTTAGTTTACACAATGGAAGGTTGTCTAATGGTGGGCAGCAATACTTTGATAATAGCATTCCTTTACGAAAACTGATTCAAAAAAGAATTTTATTTTCTTCTTGGTCTACCTGTCGCAGAGGTTCCGCCAAGATGGCACAAAAAACGGTGCAGTTATGACACTAAGATCTGTGTGACACTAGTTCTGCTATGGCACTCAGAAAACAGTTATGGCACTGAAAATGATCAGTTATGACACTCGACAGTTTTGTTATGGCACGTTATTACTTGCCAGTTAAAGAGGGTCTATTTTCTCAATTTTCTCCGGTCAAGCTGATTTCTTCATATTTTATTGTCCACACGGTATAGTTTAAGGAGTTTTTAGTAAACTTTTAAGTAATCTTTTAAGGTGGTGATATCCTTTTGTGCAGTGCTTTTGCGGTGATATTTTGAAACGCTACAACTTTGGCAATTTTGGGAGTTAATAGAAACAGCTTTATACATGATTTTAAAACTTATAGTCAGTACAAAGCTACAAAGTGTAACTAGCTAAATAAGCAAAAAATTAGTAAATATTTTCTGACATAATAGCTAAATCTTGACCAAACTTCGATTTCTCGAAACTGTAGAATCGGTCAAACTTCTTTTTATGCCATGATATAAAGGACATGTGTGATATGGCTCGACAGGTCTTAATGCTCCAGAAAATCCGCCAAATGTGCGGTGAATTTTGCATTGAGTTTACTCGCAGCTGCAGACTTTTCAGCTCAAACCTAATTTTTGCCTCCTGTATTGGCATCAATGATTAGTGAATAACTAATAATAATTATTAGTGCCATCGCCATAAACAGAACTCATGAGTGCCATAACAGAACTGAAACATAGTGCCATAACGGGACAGTGCCATAACCGGAATTGACCGTCGCAGACTCTTGCTACGGATTTGCGACATTTGCAGCAGGAATTCGTCGGACACAGTTGTGAAAGGTTGAAATCAGGATCTGAAGACGTGAAGAAAAGTGTCCAGGGCGGGGATCGAACCGCCGAGCTTTGGTTTAAGAGTAGAACGCTCTACCACTAAGCCACATCCACGGACGTTGAGACTAGGTTATTACGCTGATTTCACCCTTTCTGGGTTGCTGATATTTAACATACTCCCCTTGCTAATTGAAATTCGGCCTCGAATTTCCAGGAATTGCAGGTCGGTCCTCAAATCCAAGTGCCATGTGGTCTAAGTTCGGCTCCCCGGCTGCCTCCTAACCCGAGGCCATATTATACTTCATTCTTCTTCAAAGCCGGGAGCCTTATCAAATCACACAAGAACCAATAACCATCATATTAACTCTTAGCACCACGAGGACCACCATATTCCAAACCAATTATCTCAAGGACCTGCAATTCCACCATTCCCAGGCATCACAAACGACTTCATCTCCTCAGAGCGGTAAGGACACGGCATGGTCGCCAAATGTGAAAGGTTGAAATCAGGGTCTGAAAGATGTGAAGAAAAGTGCCCAGGGCTGGGATCGAACCACTACCACTGCCACTAAGCCACATCCCCGGACGTTGAGACTAGGTTATTACGCTGATTTCAACCTTTCTGGGTTGCTGATATTTAACACAGTTATCGATCCAAGGACAATATTTGGAGAATACTACGCAACACTGATGTTCATATTTATGTTAAAATCAAGAGTACATAATAACTAAGAGTGTGACAAGCGTCACGCTCTTAGTTGTCAAGCTAAAAACATCATCTGCACAATAACGGCTGACCCCCCCAACAACTGAGTATGTGCACTTCAAATATTTTTGCCCGCTATGCCTACGTTCTAAAGCTCGCTACAGACGCACATTGAACCAACTGACTAGTTGTGTTTTTGAGCTTTAGAACGTAGGCATAGCGGGCAAAAATATTTGAAGTGCACATACTCAGTTGTGGGGGGGGGGGTCAGCCGTTATTGTGCACATGATGTTTTTAGCTTGATAACTAAGAGCGTGACGCTTGTCACACTCTTAGTTATTATGTACTCTTGTTAAAATAGAGAGTGATTGCCTGCTGCAGTATTCGAATTTATAAATGGTTTACAATGAAAGCGCTTGATATTTGTACATGTTCAGGTGCCGTAATTGGGGCGAGACTAACTGGATTGCAGCCTTGCAGCCACTTGTCATGGTGATGATAAATCTAAATTTTTCATTTAACATCGTTCTTTGTTTCTTTAAAAACGATGAATTACGATCGGCCATTGCTTCTCTGTTTGCAACAGTCAACATTCACCAGACTTCTTCAAAAATTAAATCACTCATCTGATTCCACAGCATATCAGTATTTACGATGCGTTGAGCTTAGGGGGATAAACTGGTGAAGTTGTCATGCATTCGGTTATAGGTATAGGATTTTGACCTTCTATCACAATATATTAAATTTAATTTAATTAATAGCTGAAACTGGCATTGACCAATTTAATTATTGTTAATGATGCATCATGTACTGCCATTTTGAAGGCTGCCACAAGAGAGGTTCAGGAGTCCAGATTCTTCAAGGCACACATTCGTTGTTGTAGCAATTGGTACTTTCACAGTCGATCTCAGTGACACAGAACTCCCCGTTTGGTACAACACCGATGTCTTGGAAGTCTGGCGCACATCTGTTCTTGTAGCAGTAACTGCTGACACAGTCCAGGTGATCGACACAGGACTCGCCTCTTCCAAGAAGATCGGACATACAATCTGAAGAAATGAAAGTGACCTATTAATACTCCGATGCTGCTATTTCAAATTTTATTTCAATGTTTTTTATCTATGTCCAGTGACCATTCCTGTGTATTCATTTTTCAAGTTCAAATCTTTGTCACAGAGCGAACAGACGCATCCATGTATTCCAATGCATCCATGCCAAATTTTAGTAAATTAAAGTAAATTTGAAAGTTTTACGTATACAGAAGAATAGCTGATTCGGTGACTGACTTCGCTCTGTGAATTTACTTTGATGTTTGATTTGTGGTGTGTGTGTTTGTGTGTGTGCGTGTGTGCGTGTGTGTTTGTGTGTGTGTGTGTGTGTGTGTGTGTGTGTTTGTGTGTGTGTGTGTGTGTGTGTGTGTGTGTGTGTGTGTGTGTGTGTGTGTGTGTGTGTGTGTGTGTGTGTGTGTGTGTGTGTGTGTGTGTGTATTTACTGGATATCCTCTCCTCTCCAAATCAGGAAGGTTTCCTTCTTTTTGTATTTGTGTGCCAAAATTGGACAGCCAATTTGGGCAGCTTCCAGAACTATTCATAATCTTCCTACGCGTGCCATGCACAACTAGGAAGCTTAGGCAAGTGCCTACTTATCTGTGAAAATTAGCAACACAAGACTATTTAAAGCTTACTCTGAACTAAAATCGCAACTATCAGGCATGTACGTATCATATTCATATTTAAGTCAATATGCAAGAAAAGAATCTAAGCTTGTTTTGTCTTGACGATAAAATAGTTACATACCTTTGGAAAGTGGCTTGAAATATTTCAGATCTAATATCGTCTAAATCGTTTCTCGCCTCCCCTATTTTCCCCAAGACCAGTATCGCTATAAAATCGGCGACAACAAAATTTGCTACCTGGCGACCCCCAAAATAACTGGGTTTGGAAAAAACTTGTTTAAGCAAATGGGACGGGTTGGGACAGGAGACAGTGTGCAAATTTCTTTGTTTGAAAAAGTCGTAGAATAGAACTTCGGAACGACTAGGCAAATTAAGAATTCATGATTGCCGTAACATGCAAATTAGTTTAGCCAATTTTTAAGAAAGAGAATTTTCGTAATGGACACTTTTCGTTGAACCTAAATTGGAAACCAAAATTACAGAATTCCCAGGATCAAGGTTAGAGATTCGTTGTGGGAATTGTTGGGGTATATAAATTTTTTGTACCAGATCATATTTTAATTTTGTATATTTGTATTGAAATTAAGTTGAATTTGTTTTGTTAGCCTTTTATTCTTTGGTCCAAAATCACAGACTCATTACATACTGATCTGCAGTCTTTCCTCCTTTAACTAATTTCCGTATATAATAGAAAATCTTTTGGGATGGTAGGGGATTGTAAGATTCGACCTATGCGCCAAATCTGCTGTCATGGTTAGCAAAAAATTCAAAAAACCTCAACTGCGCCTCAAGAGCACGCTCAGCAGCTAATATCAAAATAAGGTGAATAGTAAACAAACTTGGTCTGAACTGTCCTTACAGTGTCCGTATTAACTGACTGAAATAGGAATTTATGCCCAAGGTATCAGAGAATTTAAGGTCCAATGTAACTCAGTTCAACTGACTGAATGTTCAGAAATTGTTTTTCTAATCTCACCCCTGATCCAGCTAAACTAAGATCTGTGCCTACCAGCTGAATTTATTTGTTATCCCAGCACACTTCTAAGTCAAACCGAAAATGCAAGTTAAAGTACCAGCTTCGCGTGGATCAAGACGATTTCCAATGACCCAACGATTCAAGAACTAATTTTTCATAGTGCCATCTAAATGGCAAAGCGAAAAACGCCCTTATATATCAGTTGTGGCCGCGCAGAAACCGCTTCAATTTGAGAAGCCCTAATGGTTCCGTAAACTTCCAGAAAAACTAAAACAAGTAGGCCCCTAAAAGGGGCGTTATCTCACTGTTGAAAAGAAGAGACCGAACCTCCCTTCAACAGAATAGATAAGGAAAAATAGTTGCGAATTTAAACGTGTTCTATGATTCCAGACTCAAATGCTACAAAACGCTTAGATGGTTCAAAGCGATGCTTTGTTGTGGTGTCGGCCGGCTATGCCGGACGTAACCGAGAATCGATCATTGAATCTGTTGGAATTTTATCAACTCTAAGCTCCTAAGGTCAAACACGGATGGGCTTGCTGCTGCTCTGAGGGATCTGCTGCGTACCTGTGCGTACCAGTAGTTACGATTGGCTAAATCTGATTGTCTGTTGGCTACCCCCTCCAAACGGGGACCACTGTTGTCTCTCCTCCCCCATCAAAGGGTATATTTGTCGGCCTCCCCAAAACGGGGTAACATCGCATATTGTGGGCTGAGCACTGTTACGCAATGCCAAGAAGAGAGTTAGTTAGTGAGTTAGAAGAGTTAGCAGAAGAGAGTTAGTGTAGGGTTGTGCCGTTAAGTGATTTACCCGGGCCGGGCCTACTTCATCTAGCGTGAGCGTGATCCGGGCTGAGCCCAGGTCCGACCCGGAGGCTCGAAGCTCGAGACACAAGGCCAGGGCCCGTTAAAGGCCTGGGTTTGATTCTCAGCGCTGGGACCCGACCCGATCAGGTTAATGCCTGGACATACCATTTTCGGTAGAATCTAACGTCATTTAACCCAATATCAAGAGTGCATAATTGCACTACATATAAGAAGAAGAGTAAGCCACTAGAGGGCTCCTCTGCTTGGCATTGCGTAACGGTGCTCCGACCACAATACGCGAATGTTCTCCCGTTTGGTGGGGGGGGGGGGGTAGACAAACATACCCCCTCCCCAAACGGTATTTTGGTATAAATAAAAGTATTTTGGTATTTATCCTAACCCACACGGCGCCACTAGCCTCCCCGACATTACTACACACATCTTAAATGCCGGTTGCTTATTAAAGTCGAAAAGTAATACGTATATGATCTACAGCGGAAAAATACAAGAAACTAGTAACAAAAATGCCCTAACGGTCATTGCTAAATAGGGAAATGCTGCTAAAGCGGAAAAATGCCAATAGTTTCGTGCAGATTAATGTCTACTCAGCGCCTAAAATGGTTGAAACCCGCTCTTTGCTGCGGAATAGGGAATCTAGTCAGCGCCTAAAATGATTGAAACCAGCTCTTTGCTGCGGAATAGGGAATCTAGTCAGCGCCTAAAATGATTGAAACCAGCTCTTTGCTGCGGAATAGGGAATCTAGTCAGCGCCTAAAATGATTGAAACCAGCTCTTTGGTGCAGAATAGGGAGTCTAGCCACCGCCTAAAATGATTGAAACCAGCTCTTTGCTGCGGAATATGGAATCTAGTCAGCGCCTAAAATGATTGAAACCAGCTCTTTGCTGCGGAATATGGAATCTAGTCAGCGCCTAAAATGATTGAAACCAGCTCTTTGGTACAGAATAGGGAATCTAGTCAGCGCCTAAAATGATTGAAACCAGCTCTTTGGTGCAGAATAGGGAGTCTAGCCAGCGCCTAAAATGATTGAAACCAGCTCTTTGGTGCAGAATAGGGAATCTAGCCAGCGCCTAAAATGATTGAAACCAGCTCTTTGCTGCGGAATAGGGAATCTAGTCAGCGCCTAAAATGATTGAAACCAGCTCTTTGCTGCGGAATAGGGAATCTAGTCAGCGCCTAAAATGATTGAAACCAGCTCTTTGCTGCGGAATAGGGAATCTAGTCAACGCCTAAAATGGTTGAAACCAGCTCTTTGCTGCGGAATAGGGAATCTAGTCAGCGCCTAAAATGATTGAAACCAGCTCTTTGCTGCGGAATAGGGAATCTAGTCAGCGCCTAAAATGATTGAAACCAGCTCTTTGCTGCGGAATAGGGAATCTAGTCAGCGCCTAAAATGATTGAAACCAGCTCTTTGGTGCAGAATAGGGAATCTATTAAGCGCCTAAAATGATTGAAACCAGCTCTTTGCTGCGGAATAGGGAATCTAGTCAGCGCCTAAAATGATTGAAACCAGCTCTTTGCTGCGGAATAGGGAATCTAGTCAACGCCTAAAATGGTTGAAACCAGCTCTTTGCTGCGGAATAGGGAATCTAGTCAGCGCCTAAAATGATTGAAACCAGCGTCTGGGGTAGAATTGGCGCCTCTCGCCATCCACCCTATTCGCGTGAAGTGCTCAGATACGTACTCAATCACAATGGCGTGAGTATAATACATTGGTTTGAGAAGACTTATGAGATAACTTGTGAGTCGAAATGATAAAGTAATTCCGCACAAGGAGTTCTGCTGGACTGAACACTGTGATGGTGTCATGTAATGTGGCCTCCGCTGTGACTGAATGAAATAAACATGAAACAGTCGCTATGAAAAAAAATTAGTTACCGCGCCCCTAAGATAAAATACGTCTACGTACTGTATGTACATAAACGCATTTGGCTTCGTCAAGTCCATTCTCCACCACGATAGCGTATATAGCACATGCAATACATAAACGTTTAAGTACATATATTTAACATGATAAATTTTGTTCCATGATAAATTTTGTTCCCTCCTGAGCAACAAGTGCAAACCAAGGTTAGCATAATGCGTGAGTACATACATTCAGCTGTATGCAAATAATTGTACGACACCTGGCATTGTTTGTGAGTATATACGCATCATCCCTCTACCTAAAGTAAACTGGTTTTTTCGTACTTCACGAGGAACTGCTGATGCACTTACACGCACACTTACACACAGCCTATGTGACACAGGTATCCACGCAAATGTCAAGTGTTTATTTGCTAAGTTCATTCTACGAGAAGTCTTCGAGTTCTCGCGAATAGGGTGGATGGCGAGAGGCGCCTATTCTACCCCAGACGCTGGTTTCAATCATTTTAGGCGCTGACTAGATTCCCTATTCTGCACCAAAAAGCTGGTTTCAATCATTTTAGGCGCTGACTAGATTCCCTATTCTGCACCAAAAAGCTAGTTTCAATCATTTTAGGCGCTGACTAGATTCCCTATTCCGCAGCAAAGAGCTGGTTTCAATCATTTTAGGCGCTGACTAGATTCCCTATTCCGCAGCAAAGAGCTGGTTTCAACCATTTTAGGCGCTGACTAGATTCCCTATTCCGCAGCAAAGAGCTGGTTTCAATCATTTTAGGCGCTGACTAGATTCCCTATTCCGCAGCAATGAGCTGGTTTCAATCATTTTAGGCGCTGACTAGATTCCCTATTCCGCAGCAAAGAGCTGGTTTCAATCATTTTAGGCGCTGGCTAGATTCCCTATTCTGTACCAAAGAGCTGGTTTCAATCATTTTAGGCGCTGGCTAGACTCCTTATTCCGCAGCAAAGAGCTGGTTTCAATCATTTTAGGCGCTGGCTAGACTCCCTATTCTGCACCAAAGAGCTGGTTTCAATCATTTTAGGCGCTGACTAGATTCCCTATTCTGTACCAAAGAGCTGGTTTCAATCATTTTAGGCGCTGACTAGATTCCATATTCCGCAGCAAAGAGCTGGTTTCAATCATTTTAGGCGCTGACTAGATTCCCTATTCCGCAGCAAAGAGCTGGTTTCAATCATTTTAGGCGCTGGCTAGACTCCCTATTCTGCACCAAAGAGCTGGTTTCAATCATTTTAGGCGCTGACTAGATTCCCTATTCTGCACCAAAGAGCTGGTTTCAATCATTTTAGGCGATGACTAGATTCCCTATTCCGCAGCAAAGAGCTAGTTTCAATCATTTTAGGCGCTGACTAGATTCCCTATTCCGCAGCAAAGAGCTGGTTTCAATCATTTTAGGCGATGACTAGATTCCCTATTCCGCAGCAAAGAGCTAGTTTCAATCATTTTAGGCGCTGACTAGATTCCCTATTCTGTACCAAAAAGCTGGTTTCAATCATTTTAGGCGCTGGCTAGACTCCCTATTCTGCACCAAAGAGCTGGTTTCAATCATTTTAGGCGCTGGCTAGACTCCCTATTCTGCACCAAAGAGCTGGTTTCAATCATTTTAGGCGCTGGCTAGACTCCCTATTCTGCACCAAAGAGCTGGTTTCAATCATTTTAGGCGCTGGCTAGATTCCCTATTCTGCGCCAAAAAGCAGGTTTTAATCATTTTAGGCGCTGGCTAGATTCCCTATTCTGCTCCATCAAGCTGGTTTCAATAATGTTAGGCGCTGAGTAGACATTAATCTGCACGAAACTATTGGCATTTTTCCGCTTTAGCAGCATTTCCCTATTCTCCCCTTTAGCAATGACCGTTAGGGCATTTTTGTTACTAGTTTCTTGTATTTTTCCGCTGTAGATCATATACGTATTACTTTTCGACTTTAATAAGCAACCGGCATTTAAGATGTGTGTAGTAATGTCGAGGAGGCTAGTGGCGCCGCGTGGGTTAGGATAAATACGAAAATACTTTTATTAGGACCTCTTATCCAAAGTTGTGCCCACAAAAGCGAGTGTTTAACGCAATTTTCTGAATGGCTGACGATGTGCGGGAGGAGTAGCGGCACCGCGTGGGGAAGGATAGAAACCAAAATAGCAAACTGTTTTAATAGCACTTTTTATGCAAATTTGAGACCGCAAAATCGTGGGTTTAGCGCAGTTTTCTGAATGGTTGGCTGATGATGTGCAGAGGGGGGGGGGGGGATGCCGCGCCGCGTAGGGACATAGAAATCTAAATAGCAGGCTCTTATATGCGAATTTGTGAACGCAAATGAGTGTTTAATGCAGTTCTCTGATCGGTTGCCGATATTTGGGGGGAGGCAGCGGCGCGCGTGGGGACACAGAGATTTGGGAACTAACGCGCGCGCGTGGGAACTAAGATGGCGGAAATGGAATTGCCTGCTCGGTAGGCAAACGGAATAAAAAATAGGCTGCAGAAGTGGAGATGGCAAGGGAGGGCGAGCTCTATGAAAGGAATGATTGAAAGTTACGGTCTGAGAAGCTCTGACATTAAATTAATATTCTCAAAATTGGTGTTTTTAAACCTTTTTAGCTTAAGTTGATGCTTTAAGTTTTACTTTAGCCAAATGGAGAAATGTTGGCATTGAATTCCAATTCCGAAAAATTTTAATTGCTCAATTTTATCTATCTGAGAATGCATAAAAACATTTATTTTTGATTAATTAATTGATGCTGTCATAGAAACACACGGGGACCTTTTTCACCCCCCGTGCCTATCACAACCTGTCCATTCCATTAAGCCCTTTCAATACGACTTTCAAAAGATTTTAATATTTAATATTTAAAGAGAACTTACCAACTTAGCTGGTATTTGAATCCATTCCAATTGTCCAGTGATCCAATGAAATTAATTTTCAGTCCGTTGGACACAGGAGGGACCATGCACACCTCCTGTGCCGTTGATCTTCTCTCTAAAACAAAAACAAAATTTAAGTTAATGTTCTAAAACTTACATAATATGCAGCCACAAGCTGCATCGCACTTGATCAGATCTCCCATGTGTTAGCCTTTTATTCTTAGGTCCAAAATCACAGACTCATTACGGATCTCCAGTCTTTCCTCCTTTAACTAATTTCCGTATATAATAGAAAATCTTTTGGGATGGTAGGGGATTGTAAGATTCCACCTATGCGCCAAATCTGCTGTCATGGTTAGCAAAAAATTCAAAAACCTCAACTGCGCCTCAAGAGCACGCTCAGCAGCTAATATCAAAATAAGGTGAATGGTAAACAAACTTGGTCTGAACTGTCCTTACAGTGTCCGTATTAACTGACTGAAATAGGAATTTATGCCCAAGGTATCAGAGAATTTAGGGTCCAATGTAACTCAGTTCAACTGACTGAATGTTCAGAAATTGTTTTTCTAATCTCACCCCTGATCCAGCTAAACTGAGATCTGTGCCTACCAGCTGAATTTATTTGTTATCCCAGCACACTTCTAAGTCAAACCGAAAATGCAAGTTAAAGTAACAGCTTCGCGTGGATCCCGCCGATTTCCAATGACCCAACGATTCAAGAACTAATTTTTCATTGTGCCATCTAAATGGCAAAGCGAAAAACGCCCTTATATATCAGTTGTGGCCGCGCAGAAACCGCTTCAATTTGAGAAGCCCTAATGGCTCCGTAAAATTCCAGAAAAACTGTAAAAATTAGACCAGGAAATTCTCTGCTGTTTCTCAGTGAAACCATTAAATGAGAAATCGGAAACTAAAACTTGATAAAACCAAGAGTACATAATACACATGTATTAGGTACTCTTGCTAAAACTGAAAGGCTGTGACTAGGGTGAATGAGAGGTTTAGTTTACCGCACCCTTCCTAGTGCAAACCGCTTGTAAGATACTCGGTACATTAAGGCCGAAATCTCGGGGGCTCACTGTTAACTATACAAGTGGTTGGGGGAAGGGTTTTAGAGGGTGGGTTTAACCCAGACCTGAAGTTTTTCTCCTAAATGTGAAAGTCGAAACATCAGCCGCTATTCAAATGGAAACATCTTGCTTTCTTTCCTTCATCCTGGTTTTGGCTATACCTAAATACCTATAAACTAAATGAAACTTCAACTTTTACACTATTTTCGGTTATCCTCACGATTTCAATTGTAGATGAGATTGTTGTAAATTAATACAATCTTTTCCCATGCTACTCTAAATCTTGGCAAGCAATTGTTGGAAGCTCAGAAATAGATTCTTTGGCAGGGGGGAATTCTATCCGAATTTTTTCAGCATTTCCTGTTGTGAGAATTCACATTTCTGTTCATTTTTTTTGTACTATGACGCTCGGTATCAGGAAAGTTGTTCTGGAGCTATTGTTTGCCACAGCAATTACTGTTCATGCTGACCGGTAGTTTTACAATCATGGCAGCTAGAATAGCGCATCGAAAATTAGCCAAAAGTATTTTGTCCCCCTCCCCACGGATTTGCTCTTTTCTAAAATTTTCTACAAACTGGTCATTGCAGCCGGAAACTTCTTGCTTTCTCCATTCCATCAGGTTTTACCTTTCCTTTGTTAAATTGGCTTACACTCCTTTTCCACCAAGAGTTTTGTGACATAAAAACGTTGCGAATTAATAGAATTTGAATACAATCTTTCCCATAGTCTTACCTAAATCTTAGCAAGTAATTATTGCCAGCTCAGAAATAGTTTCTTTGACAGTTGTAGGCACAATGCGAATTTTCTCAGCAAAGCGCAAATTCAGCCAAGAGACCGCTTTAGCTCATTTCCTCAATACATACCTACAGGATGTCCTTCGATATCAGAGAAATTGTACTACAGCTAGTGTATGCCACCGAAGCATTGCTAATGTTGACCGGTAACGTGATCATAATGGTAGCCATAGTGGTCAGACAAAAGTTGACCAAAAAAGAGTTCTGGCTACCTTTCGGTTTGGCCGTGGCTGAGTTTATCTACGGTTGTGGAATATTCGGTGTGGGGGTGCGGAGAACCCAGTTAATACTGGAGCAGCGGATACACGAAATCGTAACTCGCTGGGACTGCATTAAGGAACCGCGTACTGTACCCTTTATCATCGGCGGGTACTTTATACCGACAATGCTGCTCCTAATTTCGCTTGATCGTTTTATTGCCTGCAGCAGTATTCGTTTCTATCAACGACTGAACGTTCGAGTTGTAGCCACGTTTACCATAGTTGGGATGCTGGTTTCTTTGGGGTTAACTTTTGCTAGTGTTTTGGCAACCTACATGGAACCCGTTCCGGCAAATATAACCAGACACTGTCTTGGACCTCTGGTTATGATCCCGAGTGTAACCAAATTTTGGCAATTTTATCAAGGATTCGGCAGTCTTGCCAGCGTTCTGATATACGGTGCCTCGCTGGTTGTGCTTCGCCATTCGTCAGATAATACTTCACTATCTAGTAACTTGAAGCAAATTAAGCTGAGACAAGCCAAAGTCACACGAACACTTTCAGTGGTTCTACTTTGCTGTCTGCTGCTCTACACAATTCCCCATTTCACACTTATATTTGGCAAGTATTTTGTTAGCGGCGCTACCTTGAGAATTATGGTACCGGTTGCGATTTTTGTTGCTAATCTTAATTCTGCAAACAATGTCGTCATTTACTGGATGAAAAACGAAGAACTAAGAGAGGCTATAAAATCGCTGTTCAAAGGAAAGAAGGTTTACCCTAAAATTAGCTCTTCTAATTGGAAAAGCAAGCAATAAAAAGCTGCTTCAGTAGATCCTCATAGCAGAACAGCATTTACTTATTTGAGTTCCTATATATTCTGTTACTCATGTTGCAGTTGTTTGTGCGCTTATCAAATGCAGTGTACCAACTGATTTTTTGCTAAACTGCCTGGAGGGATTTGGGAAATTTATCCTCTTCCGCCCTACACTAAATTTGAACGATCTACTTATGCCCTGAATATAAATCAAGTCGTCAAACCAACAAAATTTAATGTAACAAACGTAGAATATGTACATTCATGATATAATCTTATATACAATACGGAAAATAAAAAACAAAATCTTCCAGTCCAAAGCCAAACGGACAGCAAGCAAACGTTCAAATTTAAGAGTATATAACTGACTACATGAAAAGTGCAATACATCGACAAAGGTCCACAGTTAACCAAAAGATTTAGAAAAAACTTCATCGATATCTGGGATTGGATCCTCCACCCTGTCGGTCCCGGTCCCAGCGTCCACCCCCAGAATCCTCATGGGGTCGTTTGTAGGCGCCCCCTCCCCGATTGCCGCGACGGAAATCGCCACCCCGAGCCCAGGGGGGTCTCCCGCGACCACCCCTCGAGCCGCCCCTGGAACCCCAGTCAAAGGTTCGTTTCGGACGATTGGTCCAGGGATAGACCACAGGGGGCCGGCCGGAGCCCGACTGGACCTCTCGCGAAACCTGGGCGTAGTCCGGATCGGACTCGGTGTATCGATGACCGAAGAGGATCTCAAACTGGTTCAGGAGATCAGTCTGATCTTCTGTGGCTGCTGTTGGTTCCGGTTCGTTGCTGGATTCTGGCTTTGGACTGGCCTTAGGGCTAGATTCTTCGGTGGTCATTTCTGAAACTTAGAAAACAATAAGTCCCATTCGAAACTATATATAAGCAGTTGACATATCCCAGTTAGTCAAGGTGAAGATGGAAATGTAAATTTACATAAACTGAGGAAGAAAAGATTTTTAAGCACAACCTAGGGCCAATGTAGTTTCCCGGTCTTTAATTTAACCCCGTTCACAATTTAGAAGCCAAATCGGATTGCGAAAAGGACAGGAGTACATAGGTAACTGGGTTTACTTTAGGCGAAAAAAGTGGGGGGGGAGGTCGAAAAGTGGGGGGGGAATAAAATGGGCTAAAAATGCCAAAAATACCGTATAAAAAGCCTGTTGCCTATATATACTGCTATAACTAAGCTTAAAAGTGCTCAAAAATTGAGTTTTAGCTCCAAAAAAGACGATTTTCAACCAAAAATTTCCGGCGACGGCAATTTCCGGTAAAATTTTGAAAATTTGACCAAAAATCCTAAAAATTTGGCATTTTCTGGGCATCTTAGGGTGAGTGGGGCGAAGCCCAGAAAAGTGGGGGTGGGACGGAGTGGGAGGGAAGAGGTCGAGTGGGGGGGCCGACGAGTGGGGGGGGCCGAAAAGTGAGGGGGGCGCCCCCCACGCCCCTCCCCCAGTAAAGTAAACCCAGGGTAATACCAAGAGTACATAATAACTTAG
>JASAND010019473.1:0-39364 GCA_030248195.1 Trissonchulus latispiculum | reverse complement strand
GTTGTGCAAATAAAGACTGGCTTGACTCAAAGACAGGCTTGCTACAGATATATGTCCTGTTCAGGACAACTAGCTTTTGACTATGTTTGCACAATTTTAGAACGGTATCTTGTAAACAGCGATCAGGGCGAGGCAAAGTTTGTATGCTTGTTATGTTGAGCTTTAGCCGGACGACATCAACTTGAGAAGACTAGCAAACACGCTAGGCTACATTGCGTTGTTTTTTGAAGCTTTAAGCTTTTTTGCATCAAACGTAGTACTGTCATGTGTCAATAAACTAAGTTTGCTTTCCATTAGTTAAAACTCATATTCTTCCCTACCATTAGGAAATCTGTGTACAGAGGGAACAGTGTAAAAAGGTGTACAAGCTTGTCTATACAGCCAATGAAAATGCCTACTGGCAGTCTCGATTAGTACAGGCGTGTGAACATTTGTATGCCTAGTACACGTGTGTGAACGTCTGTATGGCAAATACTGAATGCCAGTTTATTTTGGCTAACGTAGAACTTTTCGACTCACCTAAAAAGTTACTAGCTGGCTAAGCTACCTCGAACTTTTTAAAAAAAAATAAACCGGAAGTAGGAATCGAACCCACACTAGCGACTTAAGAGTCCGCCCTTCTAACCACTCGGCCATTCCGGCTATAAAGTCAGGGTGCAAAAAGAGGCCTATGAATGAATGCTAAGTTTGCAAGTGCTGCGTGGCATCTTCTGCTCTATTTTCCTTCCTTGATCTTTTTTGTTAAGTTTTCGACGTAATTAGTTAATTATTTAGTCTTATTTTCGACAATCTAGCTTATTGCTTTGTTTCTTTCAGACCTACACAACTTGAGGAATAATGCTGAGCCAACAGTAAATCAGTGAACAGGGCGGTTATGCAAATGAAGACAGGCTTCCCTGCAAGACAGGCATGCTATAGATGCATGTCCTGTTCGAACCTGACAATCTATACATAAGAACAGGACAGGCATGCTATTGATACATGTCCTGTCCGAAGCCTGACATTTTCAGAAAAAAGAAGCCCACTGGAAATCAGTGAACAGACTTATACAAATGAAGACAAGCTAGACTGCAAGACAGGCATGCTATAGATACATGTCCTGTTCGAAGCCTGACATTTTTGCAAAAATGATGCCCACTGGAAATCACTGAACAGAGGGAAAGATGTAAAATGGTATACAGGCTTGTTTATACAGCCAATGTAAATACCTACAGCCAGTCTCGTTAGTACAGGCATGTGATGATTTGTGTGCCTACTACAGGCGTGTAAATTAAATGTCTGTATGTCTTGTACAGGCGCGTGATTGTCTGTATGCCTAGTATAGGCGTGTGATTGTTTGTAGTAGTTGTCATGAGAGCTATGATAGGCAAATTCCATTAAATACACTGGAGGGGGTGACGCATGAATTGGGCGCCGACCTCCGACAAAAAGTTGGTGTGAAAAAAGTTTGGGAAAAGTTTGAAAAAGTTTGGAAAAAGTTGGGAAAATTTTTGAGAATGTTTAAAAAGTTTGGTAGAAGACTGTTGACAACCAGACAAAAGTTTGCATGAAGTTTGGCTGCCTCCCTGTCTTAAAGATATGATAAGAGAAAAAGGTTGGAAAAGTTTGAGAAAAAGTTTGGCAGCCTGGAAGTTTGTTGCTTCTTGACATCCTCCCTACAGTGTCAGAAGTTAGCGTTATAACAGGAGGCTATCACTTCCTATGCATTTCATATGATTAGCAAGTCTCCCACTGACCGTTACCATGGCAACCATGGGATCCAAAAGAGCCTCCAAAAAGCCTCCCAAAATAGCCTGAAAAGAGCGGTCAATTGTCCTCACATATACTACTTAGGATTTTAAGGATAATTAGTATTTCAAGGTCATTTAGGCTGTCACTTAATGGCTAATTTAAGACTTAAGGGGTGTAAAGCTCTCATGGCTTAATATCAAGACTATTGTGTAACAGCCCATAGCCAGTACAAGCCAAAACTATTAGCTAAGTGCGCTGGAACCCGGGTTTATATACTACTCTTATACAATGAAGCAAGCTGCAAATGAAGCTTTCACTAAACTAATGAAACTTGGTTCACTGATGCTGCAGCCGAGAACATAAATCAATATTGCTGTGACACCTCAATTAACACGAATGTGTAGAAGCGCGTAAAAGCGCACTGACTAAGTCATCAGGTCGCCAGAATGCGACAGTGTGCTTGGAGAAAGATTGGAATGGTTTCTATGCAAATGGACGATCATCCTTATCGATTCGTTGAACAACCAACTTTTAAACTCACTTCCAGCAGATGCTATCAGTGCTCTGTGTCTGCAAGACTTTGCCTGTTGCCGTTGTCCTTTGCCTCCAAACAATTATTCAGCAATAACAGCAAATTTTGTTCGTTATTCCTGGATGCATCCCGAAAGTAAAAACAAACGCATTCCGAGCAGACCACTGAGTCATCAAATTTCAATACGCTACTAAATAGCGACCAAACAAACAGACTGAAAGTGCCTGAGTATTCTCCTACGGCGATTGGTAGAAGCTCATTTCTTGTGTTGCCTTGAGTAAAAGATATAGTACTCCATACCTCGATCAGCAATTTTGTCCGTTTTTGGGGGCCAACTTGTTAATTGTACCTGTACCAAGCCCACTCTTGATTTCCATATTTTCCTTTACTTTCAATAAATTGAATTAAATTGAATTGAACTGAATTGTTGCAAAATACATAAATGTACTGATGAGATCAGGGCCGGCAAAGCCAGACCGGGCCGCTTACCTAGACCGCGTTTCCAATAAGGGCTGGGCCGAGCCAGATAAAAAAATTAGTAACGGCCGGACCGCGCACCTCCCAATCGAAAAGCCCGCCCGGCCCTGTCCGGCCCTTGCCAAATTAAGTTTGAGTTTGCGTACAGTTTTTCGAAATTTTAGTTGATAATGCCTGTTTGTGTATATATAGGTTTGCTTTCGAGTAACAAAAATTAAACCTACTATGTAACTATTACTAATACCAAGGTGCCAGAAGAAGCATGTAAGGATCACGCAAGATTTTGGGCAGAACATGTTTTAGGAGTAATTTTAAGAGCTTTTTGTGTCATTTAGCTTCTTGACTGTGCGAAAGTAGCTGAGCTGGTCCAAAAAAGTTGCATTGGCATTTTGCAGGAGACGTTTCGCAAGGTTGGAAAATTGGTCATCCTATTAACGCGTCTCGACAATAGTTTCTTTGTGTGTTTGTTTGTTGCATTAGACATCACACTGCGATGGCCATTACACGAATGTGCAAAATGTTTAGCCAGAATACTGGTCCCGTAGGGTTGGCAAAGACAACTCAACCTGCAAAAGGAGTCTCAAAGTCTGCTCAACAGCACGACGGATGGCGTCTCCTTCTTTTTAAGAGACATGCTCCGTCACTCTCGGCGTTGCCATTATCTGGCAGTTAGTCCGAGGAGCAGCACGCAACACAAGTCTTCAAAAACAGCGGCAATAACAGCCTTTGCACCAACATGAGTTGTATTTAGTTGTGTGAGCTTATCCTAGATGGATTCACTTAAAGTCAGTGGCTCAAAATTAATATTTTAGGCATACGGCTCATCCAGCAAGAGAAATTTAAAATGATTAATTATCATTAAAACGGAGTCCACTACTTTCTGGGCATCTAATGTGGTAATCAAAGTCCAGCATTAGCTTTACCTTGTCTACAGCTTACAGTAGCAGTTTTCTCGATGTTTTGTCACTGTGCCGGTTTGCTGGCTAAACTTTGCACCTTCCTGTGATGATTATCACATTGTGATGCCTAATTCGGCCAGTAACAACAACAACAACAACAACAACAACACCCGGAATTTGAAAAATAACGACATTCCAATGTTTTCTGGCAATATAACCACTCACGGGGTAGTACTTCAATGTTAAACCGCAACAACCAGTTCTGATCATTTTGTCTGTTGGAAGCATCTACTTGGGGTTTTCAATAAAAATTATAATGTCGAACTCACAACAGAAAACTATTTGTCATTCGTTAATGTTTCAGAAATGCATCAATGGACATCAAAGCTCATTGCCATCTTATTTTGCTTTTGAAGTTTTATAGAAGTTACATTAAAGTATAAGCTCGAACTTGGCATACCATTTCCCTTCAGAATTTTAAAACAAGATGGTGTTGTAGTAAATTTTAGCGCCTATCAAAGAGTTGCAAAATGTTGTCGCTGAGGATTACTACTCCAGTTTGCTACAATCAGAAAATCATAATTGTTAATTCCAAAATCTTTAATCAGACTAATGGGGCATTCACTTCAACGGGGGCAAGACCCTGTGACATTGGCGCAGATTTCAATTTTCGTGATGTAATATTTGTAGAGATTTTTTGTTTTATTGGCGTAGATATTTGCAGCAGAAATCTTCAAACATTTTAGTTGTTTTCTTTGAAGATTTTACTTTTCCTTTTCCGTTTCTCTACAAACTTTTATTGACAAATTTCAACAAAAAAACCTGGAACTTGCGAAAATGTCCAGTGCCGAAATTATGGCACAGTTGAGTGCATAATGTCAAGTGTTTACTTAAGGTGGTGATTCCTTTTGGGCACATATTATTGTTTGACGGTCCAAATCAAGATGAAATTTGATGAAACTTTCCAAAATACGTTGTTCAAGCATTCTAACACCATCAGCGCAATCACGCTTCAAAACTTCGACGTCTCCATTCAGGGCGGTTTTTGCCGATTTTTGACACTTGGACAGTAGCTGCACAACTACGATTATATTCATTCGAAGGATCTTGTTGAGCCCTACATTTTTGCTTTTTAAAGCAGTTTTCTACCTTTTCTCGATGGTGAGATATAGCTGATTCTCTTGTCTCGGCGTTGAAAACTTGTAATTTTTGCAGAAATCAAATAATCCGCCATTTTTAGAGCTACGCAAGCCGTAAAATTAAACTAAGGGTGTCAATTTGCAGGTCTAGTCGAGGCAGATTATTCGTGGCGTTGTAATCTTCTTTTACGCTGCTATTGTAAAAATGTAGTTTTAGCAAAAACATGACCAAATTTCTACCAGCGATTGTAGAGCATTTGCTATGCAAGCGAGAGGGTAGCCACTTACTAGACGTGCTTTATACACAAATACCCAGGGATCCTTTTTCAGTTGCTAAGATTGCTGCTTTCTAGCTAAAGTGGTCGCATGCCAAAGTTGGGAAAAGTAGGCAAAAGCCATATATTTTAGTTAATTTTTTATAATGAAGATCGGTGTCATAATAATTAAAAAAGGGTCCCCAGCTATTTGATAGTGGAATCGAATGATGTGGCCGACGCCTCACGAAAAAATTTACTTTAGTCTGCAAAAAATTTGTAAAATTAAATTACTTCGAAAACGCAGTAAAATAATTTCCAAAAACTAAAGTTAGGTTCACTGTATTCATTAGAAGGGGAACATGTTAAGCTCCATTTCGATATAAAAATGGCTACTCAGCTCTAAGGAATGAATGAGTAATGCGTTTTCAAAGTTGATGTCTCCAAAAGGAATCACCACCTTAAGGTATTAAGTGTCTCCGTTGGGCAGATCTATTGCTGACAATGTACAAAGGTCACAGCTAAGTTAAAATTAATACTCACCTCTTTCATTCGCTGGGAAATTGCTAGGTTAAATAAAAGGGAGGTTTTATTGTGCTTTTGGATACTATGTGTAATATTCTTAATGTTTTCATATATTGTGTACATAAATGATTTGCTCCTACCCAAACCGGTGCTACAACAATGGATCAACAGCTTTATTTTGCAATGGATGTTTAGGTAATTGCAATGTCATTCCTGAACGCGAAGTAAGGCACGCAGCATAATGCTGCTGCGACTAGCGGTTTAAATATGCGACGTATATTAAGTGTATAAAAATTCATGTTGATTCTAGGTAATGAGGCTGAACGACTACCCAGCGTTCTAATTGTAAGAACAGCCACCATAGGTGTTTCAGGGTAAGCTCTACAACAAAATGCCCAAGTTTCAGGGGATGCTTTGACAGTTTGCAACAAACGTTTCGAA
Organism: Trissonchulus latispiculum; assembly: GCA_030248195.1. Classification (NCBI taxonomy): domain Eukaryota; kingdom Metazoa; phylum Nematoda; class Enoplea; order Enoplida; family Ironidae; genus Trissonchulus; species Trissonchulus latispiculum. Next base: position 33,366 of record JASAND010019473.1, on the reverse strand, counting down.
GGCTTGGGACCTTCATGCTCCCCAGTCCTCACCATTTTGTCTCTAAATATTTTCAAAGTGTAGAAAAACTGGAAATGTCTCAAGATGTCACCTTTCTTGAAACATTTCAAACATTCTGTTAACAGTGCATTTTATTATGAATCTTGCCATTGAAAGTCCCGAATAATTCTACGTTTATTTACTTTAAGTACGGAAATGCGTTTCTAAAGACTCAGATAAATTCGTAAGTTGTCACACCAGATGTTGAAAACTTTCGTAGTTTGCAATTTGTAGAAAGTTAGTGCGATATTTCAAGACAATGTCAACCCTTGAAAACGTTCTGCAGTCGCAACTCCATAACTTGCCCAGTCTTGTGACCATTTGTCCTAATACGCATTCCCTAATGTCGCAGAATCAGTTTGATTGATACGCGAATAAATCAGCTATACGGACGCTGGATCAGCTATTAAGCATTTGTTTTGGTTCAAAGCACTAATTGATGTTGCTAACCGGAAAAATGATTTTTGATAACTAATTTAGTAGATGGACATCAGAGCTGTAACCCACTCCCCTAAAATTATTGAATCTCGCATTCCCTTTCCCGTCCGCGATCCCGAAAAGACGGGAAAACAATTGTGATACTGCTTGTCATGCTGTTTTAAAAACGAATTCGGTACTATGCTTATTCATTTATTTGTACGTGCGGGAATATGATATTTCAATTTCAGCTGCAGGATCAAACTCCGAAGCATGACCACTTTCAATTTCAACAAAAACAAATGCAAGCAAAAGCAGAAGTAGTCCATCAGTTGCAGCATTTAAAATTTCTTAGCGTAAGTCTCAACTGTCACTATTAAGCTTCCAGGAATTCTCTGTCACTTTCGAAAACGATGTTGAACACTTCTCTGTTTCAGATGTCGTACTGAAGATACCAAAGCAAAACTCAATTTGGAGATAACCAATGCTAGTACTTCCAAAAGGCCGATAACAGATGCACCAAGAAGAACACCGGACATCCCACCACATGCAGCCAGTACTGATGATACCTGCAAGCAGATTTATGCTTATACTATAATCGGATTATGTAAATACTAGTAGCTTATGCAAGCATAGAGGTTAGTACTCATCTGTCATTCTATTTGCACAACTACGCTACAAAAAGGGATTCAAGTTAAAAATTCAGTTAACTTAAATGTTTCATTTGCGGAAGTTTGGTCATTGACACCAATTGGTGTAAGCTTAGGCAACGAAATTCCTGCTGTGAAGGTATGTATACATGGACGACCTTTATTTCCACCCATTGCTGCTCTTTGTTGCCCAACAAAATTGGTATACACTAATACTTTGCTAATCTTGCAATAAAAATAATAATAGTGACAAAACTAATACCGATACTAAGAATACTCATTATAGCATCAGCAAATGTGTAGATCTCTTACATCTTACATTCATTATAGGAACTTCTTCATACAGCCAATAGTATGAATTCTGAAGAAACACTTTCACTTCTGCGACTGCCCCGCTAATTTGCCTGCAAAACTCTGCTTAAGTGACCACATAAGACGGGGCAATTTGTTTCAAGTAAATGCTGTTGAATCATAACATAATAGTTAATAAACTAGTTAATGCTGGTTCGACGCCGTTCTTAAAACATCGCCTGCTTTCGCAGATGTCGTTGGTGTCGATATACGGTATCAATTATGAATGTGTGCGGTTATCTGGATGATCTGAATGCAGCTTCAGGAGCAAGTTAATAGCGAAGCGTAAACACATTAGTGAAAGGTGCCCAAAGTTTGTGGAATGGCGTTAGTTTTTAGGGCGGCTCAACTTGTCGGCGACCCGCCCGGCTGAGTGCTGTATGTTCAGCATCGTAGGCCCGCGGCTAGGCGACGATGTCATAGTTTCTGACGAAGTGATTAAATTAAGACGAAGTTAATCTTGTCGTACGATTTCAGTTGAGTTGTGGTAAATTTATGCAGGTCGCATACCAATCTGTACAAACTGCTGTTTTCCAGTTTTTGCACTCGATGTTAGGACCTGTTAAGCTTTGCTAACAGTTTCTATTTAGAGAGCGTAAACTGTCCGTAAACTGGTTGTTCAAAAAGTCAGCGGTCACAAGCTCGTCTACCCCGACTGTTTCTGCACTAATGGGTACTAGGGAGAATATATTTAGCTCCGGTTTCTAGACGGCTTTGCTGTGCCTTACATAGTAGTACTACATGCCTTAATTTGAATTCATTTTATTTCAAAAATAGATTAACAATGTTGTATTTGCACATTTGCATTTGCGCATTTGTACATTTGCATTATTTGCGCATTTGAACACTATAACAAATAACATGATTCAAAAAATACATTATTGTGGCATCAAAATGTATTGCTTTTTGTCTTATTCGTTTTACGAAGCGTTTTAGAGATTAACTATCCCAACCCATCTAAACAACACGGGTAACTGCAATAACTGCATGATAAAACAAGTAGTGGTGTTTTCAACTTACAGATTGTCTTGAGAATTCTGAAATACAATATTTTGTAACTTTAATTAACTGATTTATGTAAGTGTTGTGGCAGCTATATGGGTGAATAGACTCTTCTGTAATCCATTCATGAGCGAAATAACGGCAAATAACGCACACACAATTTACTGCAGTTACCAGCTAATGCGAGCAACAGCTCAAAGGAAGTGAAGGATTTAGCAGAACAACCGAGCAAATTTTCTTAATGACATTGCGCAAGAGTAATCACGCATCGGTTTAACTACTTTTGAGGGTTTGACTACTCCTAAATGGTGCAATGAACGAAGTTGGGAGTACTCCCTAAGAAGGAAAAGACACTCTCAATTCTGATAAATCCTAACCGGAGTAGTCAGAATAACGTGGAATCAGCTAGGATAAAGTTGAAGAGGGATGGATCTGCACTTCAAATTATAACTTCAAAACGGTATAGGAGTAGCTCCTAGCTCGGAAGAGCTGATTTGGAGCAGACTAGGAGCAAATTTGAGATAAACAAGAACAGAAGGCGCCGTACAGGAGCAAGCACGGAGCAGTATAGGAGCAAGCAAGGAGCATCAAGGTGAAAGTAAAGAGCAGTCAAGAAGCATCTAGGAGCAAGCAAGGGGCAACTAAGGAGCAGCGTAGGAGCAAGGAAGGAGTAACTAAGGAGCAAGCAAGGAGCAAGTAAGGAGCAGCTTAGAAGCAAGAAAGGAGTAACTAGTAACTAAGTAGCAAGCATGGAGCTGTATAGGAGCAAGCAAGAAGCAAGTAAGGAGCTGTCTAGGAGCAGACTGCTAACTCCAGGGGTAAACCTTCACCTTCATCGTATCTAGTTGTATTTTTGCGGCCGAGGTATCGTAAGTAGAGAAATCTGCCCAGAATTGAAACCGAAACGTTGATGCACGTCTTTGCGCGTTCATTAATCTGATGTCATCTTTAATCTTTTCGACATGTAGCAGGAAGCCATGCATATTTTCGTTGAGCTAATGAAAATAGTGATTTGGTTATTGAGCCGTTATTAGTTGTATTGGTCAGTATCATTGAATGTACGGTAGGGTGCAATAGAGCTTCAGGAAAAGAGCTTAAAACAAATTGGGAGTCAACAGTTAACGAGCGAGACTGTTGTCTTGTGTGGAATTCTTAGTCGTTACTTTTTATTTTTGGCTAGTAAAATTTCCAATAGGTGGTTTTTGTTTCTATGACCCAGCCCTGAGTAGAAGCAGCATGTTTGTTTACTATATTTGCGGAGTAAGCGGTAGTGCGAGTGGTTTTGATTGCATTCAGTCAAAATTTGAGTATTGTATTGTCAATCTTCACGAAAGTCTGTAAGAACTAGCTGTCTTTTAAAGAAAAGCTAGGATTTAGAAAACTTTCGTACATACAGTTGTTTAATGATGTCAAAGATTGGATCAATGTTAATTTCCTATGGTCGCTCACTGTCCTTAAACTCATTTCACTTTGCAACTCTGACCCAAAGGCGGATATACGATATTTTTGATGTTCGGACTGGAGTCTCCTATTGGCTGAGTTGACTAACCAATTGATTTGAGGAGCAAAATCTTCCGTAATCAATCTGCAGACACAGCACGAGCACAGAAAGGGTGACAACAACAAAGCGCGATCGCATCACCTGGTTACTCAAATGACGCACCACCGACAGCAAAACTTATACTGCAATGACTATTTAAATGAAACAAACTTCACATAGCCCAATCAAATTTACAGAAGTGTGAATATGACAGAATCCTTAAGAGACGGAGTATGACCGCATCACCAACTTTTGTATGTGTCATTCGTTTGGATCTACCCACCTGCCATAGAAAAAATAATGTCTTCTTCTCAGAGTGGTAAGGATATGTTATATTGACTGCAGGTGAAGGTTGAATCTGAACTAGAAAAAGATTGGAAAACTGCCGTAAAAGCGAATCGAGCTTTGTAGTACGACAACCTTCTATTCAATGCAAGGCTGAACATTTGGACTGTGCTCTCATATAAGTATATACTTAAGTTGAAATATAACCCTTAACTGTTTATTACTGAATAATGTATCAATTACAATGTTCCCTCAAAAAGTGAAGTTGGTAGTGATGATTGTTTTAGGGGCAGCTCCGAAAGGTAACTGCAATCTATTAGAATAGAGGGTTATCTACTCAAAAGTCATTTCTTGATTTCACATTACCATGTATCCTTACTTGTAGCCAAACTACTGAACAATATGCTGTCCGAAACAGACCACCTAAGGAGGCCTAAGGAACCGGAGCTTCCTCTAACGTAACAGCAGAGGGTGTAGGCCATGTCGCGTGAGGACCTGGCTCCGACTCCACGGTTGAAATCATCATTTGAGGTGCTGGCTCGATGGCTGTGTACTCGGGAATGAGCACCGGCACCCTATACCATGACAAGGGTGATAGAATTCTCGGGATTATCCGTGCCATTAAACGGGCAGAAGAAACGGGAGATAGGCATAAATATGTATGCGTCTATCATGACATCGATGTGGAAAATAACCGTGAACGGCATCACCATGAAATTTGAAGTGTCTAAATAAGTGGGCAATTTATAATGTGGACCTGAGCTGTTACCAAACTTTTGCAGACTCTCATTTTTGCAGTGTCTATTTGAAATAGATATGCATAGAAATTTTTAACCACCAAAGTCACGTAGAGATTGCATACAGTGAGCAAGAGCATACAGTGCGTTTCCTTGCGATAGTATTCCTTCCTGCTGCTATTCCCACGACGTTCTCACACAAACCAAGTTTTTTCTGTGACGGAGAACTGTGTAGAGTTTAGAACTAAACAATTGTCAAAATCCTGTTTTATCCGGTTTCAGCTTGAGATCATTTTCGGACTGAAATTGTCGTTAGTAACGACAAATCTAATAAAAGGAACGAGCTAAAGCTATCTTATTATGACAAACTTCGAGAAAGGTAAGTATGGATGAGTATTTAGATTATCACCTAGTTTTCTGCTATAGAATCCCAAATCTTAAGGTGCTGTAGTCTTGGTTCCCATTTCTTTTTTAGTCGGCAACTTCCGCAGGTATACCCAGCTGAAAGTATCCCTTTCTCACACATGGACGCGTAGATTGGTGTGCTTATTGGTATTTGCATTAGTGTGATTTAGCTCATAATGAACCAAGCATTGTTTCAGGACACTCAACCACGATGTTCACCTGTAGTGTATGCAAAAGAGCTTTCAAACATAGACCTAGCCTGATTAGACACAAGCGATCGCATGACGTTTGTTCGGAAGACGAAATTGTATGCCAAAACTGCGGTAAAGAATTCAGCAGAAAGGACAATTATTGCCGACATAAAAACGATGTTTGAGTTCGGAAGACATTGATACCGAACAGCCAGCTATCAACAATGGCGATAATCAGGTAATAGCTTTAGCAGTCATTATTTCGTTGCTGTAATTGAAGCGATATGTTAGAGTATCTTGCATCTTGCTATACCTTGACTTACAGGCTTTGAGAATCTGTGTATTATTTTAGAATGCATTAAAACCATCGCCTCCAGACAGCACTGTTCGGCATCGACTTGGTATGGCGGAGAATTCAAGCGTTAGCACCAAACAAATGGAAAATGAGCAGGAACAGCAACATCGATGTTGCCAATGCCAGAATCACTATGCATCAAAGAGTCACCTCAACCGTCATATCAGGGAGTGTCATCAGACATATAGCAGCGGCGGACTAAAATGCAACGAGTGCGGAAAATGTTTTAAACGGAGGGAAAGCCTGAATCATCACGAACAAATTCAGCACAGGAGTTTAGTAAGTTCGGACGTTATTCGGTTACGTGGTAAATATTAAAGGATTGAGGATTCATTTTCAGTATAAGACGAATGTGTAGAGGGAGTCATGGGAAATAGAAAATTATGCATCAAATGGAATCTCAATAAGTTTGTATTGGTGTTGCTCGAATCATAGATACGAAATTGAATAGAGAATCTTTGATAGAAGCACTCAATCAGAAGCTTACAGCTACCATTGCTATTGCTATCGGACTAGTAGCGAAAATTCAATTATTCTGCATTCAGTTACACTTTCGTAAACAGTAAACAGTAAACAGTAACGTAAAAGCTTAGTGCTTACCTTACTGTTTCAGGTAAAAGCAGAGTGTGAACATTGCTATGAGCGATTCACAACAAAATATGCCTATGACCGACACCTCGCGGAGAAGCACGGAAAAGACAAACATCTCTGTGATTTTTGTGGAGAAGAATTCAATCGCAGCGAAAACTTGTTAGGTCATATCAGCAGAATGCACGGTCCTAGCTCAAGCCATCAGATACCCAAGCAAAGGCGAAAGCCTATTTCTGCTGATTCACCCAACTCAAAGAGGATGAAAGCCACCCCATATCTAATGTTGACGAGTCCTTTAACCTCAAACGTTTCATCTGCCATTGATGTTGCAAAGGATCACCGCAAAATACCCAATGATGAGACGGATAAAGTCAACATGATTTATCACAAATATGGACACCTTATAGCGACAAGCCACCAACAAACGGAGCCTCCGAAGCATCAGGATTGGCATAACTACGAACTCCAACACATGAACCTGGAGGAAGTGCATGATCATTTGGAAGATACTTTCGCAAAACAAAAATGCGCTTCAAAGTGGACTATTACAGCCGGATTTATTTTACGAAACACTACTACAGAAGAACTGAAGTACTTTTATGCCAGTTACAATACACAGCTTCTTGACTCCCCAATGATTGTTGCTAACAGAGCAGACTTTGATAAACTACTTGAAAAGGTCGATATGGTTGATCTCTTGGAATGGGCGAAACAACAACGTACCAATACTAAATTCACAGTCGAGCGCGTTACGAATTTGACTGTTGTTGTAGACCGACTGAATGATTTCCCCATCGGCACCCCAATTGCTCCGCCTGAATACATTAGAAACAATAGAGCCATCAAGTCCTTGGTGCGAGGGACTAACTCTTTTTTCAACGATAAAAAATGCTTTTTTTCGATGCTTGGCAACACATCTTTTGGGTGATAAAAACGTGGAAGTCAAAGTCAAACAGCTGTTTCGCAGATGGTGCAAGTGGATAAATTTTGAAGAGCCCTATGGTGAATTTAGCGGTGTTACAATTAATGATTTACCTCAGCTTTGCGAGTTATTTAATGTAAACGTTTTCGTGTATTCGTTGAGAAAGAGGAATCTAAACGGCAGCCGGCTGGAAACCGCTGAATCTTCTATTGATGAAGCCTCACAGAAATTTGCGAGCGAAAGTCTAACATGTCCACAATCAAATTTTGACGGCACAGAAGCAAAAACGAAAACTCCTCCCCGACTAATTCCTGAACTGTTGCAGCATGCTGACGCTCCTTCAATAGACCAATTTTATTTGTATTCCCAGTGTGAAGTGGATGAAAGTGAAATAGTTAACTGGAACTGTCCTCCTTCTGAATTATCACGTTGCAGTAATCCATATATTGAGTATGAAGCTGATGTAGTCGATGATGAACCAGAGGAAGATTTTATTCAAACACACCCAGGACAAGTTTCTGAACACAGAGCCGACTCTTCAGAAATTCATACAGATGGGAACATCATAGAAAATGAATCTATGAAATACCAAGCTCTTTTTGCCGAATTGCTTTACAGACCAACGTCTACGTTTGACACCACGATGTATCTCAATCTTTACGAAAATCACTTTTCTCTCATTACAGATATACAGCAGTACTGCAAGGCGTGGAGGTGCACGAAGTGCGATAAATTCTTCAATCGACGAAATAACTGCTCTCAGCATGAGTCTATTTGTAACGGAGGGTCGCCAAAGAGAATTTATCCAGGTGGTGGATGGGGAAGAACCAAAACGATCCACGACATCTTGCGAGAAGAGGGTTTAGATGTGCCTGCCGTATCTTACCATTTTCGATGCACCTATGATTTTGAAGCATACTTTCAAGATTTGGGGAAAACATCGGCTTCAGGAAAACTAGCACTCACAAAGAAACTTGTTCCAGCATCAGTAAGCGTCGCATCTAATGTCCCAGGATATAAAAAACCTCGATGTTTTATCAGCAATGGTAACGTAATGCAACTAGTTTCAGATATGTTCGATCATATGAAATCAATTAGTAATGCAGCCAAGCAGCTTATGCTGAAACACTATGAAGATCTCTATGCCATTGTCAAGGCAAAGTCATTTTACCACCGACAACTTTTGCAGAAGCTTAAGGACAACAGGAGAAATAGCATTCGAGATGAAGATTTAGAGGCGGAGGAAGCAGAAAATAAGCGCTGGCCGAGATATTTTGCCATGCTTGACCGCTATATTAGTCATATTCCTGTGATTGGATTTAATTCTGCGAAATCTGATTTGAACCTGATAAAGCAGTATTTCATTCCATATCTCGTACGAAGCAATGAAGCTATTTTACCCATTAAGAAAGGAAATTCCTACCTCGCCGTTACAACGCCAACCATGATTTTTCTGGACATGAGCAATTATCTAGCCGCTGGAACTAGCTACTCAGCTTTCTTAAAGTCATTTCAAGTAGAACAGAAAAAGGGATGGTGGCCTTATGAATGGTTTACGTCCCTACAGCAACTCGAGCAGAGACACCTTCCTTCTAAAGAAGCCTTCTATTCCACGCTAAAGCAAACTGGATTAAGTGACATTGAGTATGAACAGATGCAGGAAATTTGGGAGAAGCAGGGATTCTCAACAATGAGAGATATGTTGGTGTGGTATAACAACTCAGATGTTGTTCCTTTCTTGGAAGCTATTGATAAAATTTGGGGGTTGTTTGCTGAACTTGGAATCGATATGTTTAAAGAAGCTGTATCTTTGCCTGGAGTCGCATTACGAGATTTGGCACGCCGTGTTCCCAGCGACACCATATTCCCCTTATGGGACAATAATAACTCACATCTGCAGCACCTCGTTAGAAATAACTTTGTTGGTGGGCCTTCAATTGTATTCAATAGAATGAGCGAAGCTGAACGCAGCTTGATCGGAGACAAGCCCGTGCAGGCAATTCTGGGATATGACGCCAATGCTCTGTACCTTTACTCAATGTGTGAAGAACTACCCACAGGTCGATTCAGAGTATGGACACCAGTTTCAGAAAACGACTTTGGGCTTAAGGTTGATGGGAAATCAATGCACAATTTCACTAGGGAGGCGAAACTGACATTTGAATCAACTGTTGCCGCCAATATGATGAAGCCATTTCGCACTTCCTTTAACTTCAGATATTCCCGAAAAGAACTATGCTTCTTACACCTACAAGCGCGAGATATCAAAAGAGCTATACAGCAAGCAAGCGGAATTGATGAAGACATTTGGATACAGCATGCTTTCAATGGCGGTCAGAAAGTATTTCAAAAGGGAAAGTCTAAATACCCAGTGGATGGCTACATACCATATTGCTCTCTCTACAACTCCCCTGCGATTCTACAATTTCATGGATGTTTCTTCCATGGTCACAAATGTAAGTTGACCGCTAATATGGACCCAAAATTGAAGTCGGACCGCGCAAACCAGACACAAAAAATAGAAGATTTCCTGATGACCCAAAAAGCTAAATATATAAGAATGTACGAGTGCGAGTTTTATGAACACTACAAAGAAGACCTGAAATTAGAAGAATATGCGAAACTGTGTGGAAAAGTTGGGGCAAGGAGTCAACATCAACAGCTCAAGAAATATTGGATCGAGTGATTGGAAGTGAATTCTTCGGATTGGTGGAAGTGAATATACAAGTGCCTTGCTGGGACATTGACCTACGAAGCCAGTTTCAAGAGTTCCCTCCAGTCTTCAAAAACGTAGAAATTAGTTTAGAGGATATTGGCCCTACTATGCTTCAGTATGCCAATGACCACAACCTTATGAGAAAACCTCGCCGTTCTTTAATATCTAGCTACTTTGGCGAAAAGATTCTTTTAGCAACGCCACTACTGAAGTATTATCTAAATCTGGGATTGGTGGTAACCAGAATCTATCAGGCAATTGAGTTTGAAAATGGTGAAAAGGTCTTTTCTTCCCTTAAAGAGGAGATATCTCAGCATAGACGTAACGCTGATAGTGACTTTTCCTTAAAAATGAAGGGTGAGCTATGGAAACTGCTTGGAAACTCCTACTATGGCAAATGTTGCATGGATGTGGAAAAGCATGAAGACGTTATTTTCACTACTGAGCGAGAAGCTGGAACTCTGTCAAACGAAGGAAGATTTCGAGGTAAAGAGGAAATTTCTGAAGGAGTTTATGAAGTAACTATGGCTAAGAAGGAAGTCACCTTCAAACTACCCAATCTTATTGCCTTCTTTGTTTACTCGCATGCAAAAAAGCACATGCTTGAATTCTATTATGACTTTCTAAAGCGTGTCATTCCCAACGATTTTCAGTTGATTCAAATGGACACTGACTCACTTTACTTTGCGGCAACGGCGAAATCAGTAGATGAAATTGTGGCAAGCAATGGCAAGTTGAGCATTTACAATGACCTAAAAGGCAAATATTTAGCTCTTACAGACTATGATCAGTGTACCCCTGGGCTTTTCAAACTTGAATGGAAAGGGGATGGAATGGTGGCTTTGTGCAGCAAAACGTACCTTGGATGGAAGAATGATGGAATTTCAAAGCCAAAGTGCTCGACAAAAGGACTGTCTAAGCAAAATAAAGTAACAAAAGATACATTTCTTGAAGTTCCTCAGAAAAGAGTGGTAAGAGGTGGCATCAATCGTGGATTCTTGGCCAAGAATCAAGCTCTGGATGCCTATGAACAATATCGGGACAGTTTATCATATTTCTACCCGAAAAGAATAGTACTACCAGACCACATTTCTACAAAACCTTTGGAAATTTAGCTCGCTGCGTGTGATAGATAATGTTACCCGAACATTGCATATCAATGTAGTGTATATATTGTAATGTGGTATATGCCATTGTTAATAATGATGGCTTTTGTAACCCTTAGCAGATTGAATATACTAAACTGTTTCTGTATAGAAATGCACTTTATCACATGGTCGAAATGTAAATGCAGCGTTGTATACTACTGAGTTCCATTGCTTATATATATACTGTTATGCTAGTTTATGCAATTTCGGCGAACTACCACTTTATACGCCGCAAACAAGAATTGGTTTCACGAAAAGTATAGCATTTGCAAATGTAAACCAACTTTGCAAGCCAACCGTAGCTAAGATAACTGTCACAAGTGGATTGAAATCCAATAGGGGCTTATTTTTGCTCAAGCACTATTATATTAAGTTTTCACTTGCCCACGGCGAAAAAATCTTGGGCGAAATTAATGAGTTAACTTCTCTCCTGACTGTATGCTTTTGTTGTTACACCACATTGTTTTTGTGAGCTTAACATGCAGTAATCTTGTTGGAGGAACGCCGGATCTTGTAGGTTGTTCATTGTACCATACTTGCTGTAGCATTGTAAAGCCGGCGGCTTTGAGCATCAAATTTATGCTTATTAGCGCATTCACTGGAGTAGTAGAAAGGAGCTCAGAATTATAAAACCTACTGCAATCAGGTGTACTTGCAGTTGACTATAATTGAACTACGACACAGCGGCAATTGAATGCCTCCATTGTGTTCACAACCAGCATAAGTGTTTTAAACTAACACCCGCCTGTTAGTCTTGCGTGATCAAATTTGGCAAGCAATGAGGGCGAGTAGCATCAAGCAATAGCAATAGTGTAAGAGGTACATCCTTCCGAATAAGATCACTAGCTTCGCAAGTTGCCCTACTTTCGAGTTCGGAGTAACCAAGGCGTGTAGCTTTTGACTTTACCCCCTAGGTTTTGTTTCCCAAAGGTATCCTATGCAAAGTGTGGTTTCTGTCTGAGCATACCCCCAAGATCACAGTTTTCGAGTATATCCGAACCCCTACAGACCGTAGCTGTCTTCGTGAATACTTATCATACCCCTAAAATAACTTCCCACTGTAGACTCCCAAAGTGTAAACTCCCAGAGTAGTCTCAAAATGTAGCCTCCCAGTGTAGTTACTAAGTGTAGCCTTAAAGTGTAACCTCCCAAAGTACTCCCCAGTGTAGCCTCCCAGTGTAGCCTACCAGTGTAGCCTCTCAGTGTAGCCTCCCTGTGTAGCCTCCAAGTGTAGCCTCACAATATAGCTTCCCAGTGTAGCCTCCCAAAGTAGCCTCTCAGTGTAGCTTCACAATATAGCTTCCCAGTGTATCCTCCCAAAGTAACCTCTCAGTGTAGCCTCCCTGTGTAGCCTCCCAGTGTAGCCTCACAATATAGCGTCCCAGTGTAGCCTCCTAAAGTAGCCTCTCAGTGTAGCCTCTCAGTGTAGCCTCCCAAAGTAACCTCCCAGTGTAGCCTCCGACCCTGCACCCAAAAATGCTCTTCCTGCTGACTCCTTACTACTAACTTGCTATTCATAAAAGCTCGATTAGTGAAACATTTCCGACTCTAAACTTTAAGCAAAGTTTTCCATTACTAAAACATCAGAAATCGATAATCGATAAATCAATCGACTGATCAAAGGCTTGCTGAAACCGCTGATCTTAGCTAGCATTGCATTCATTTGCACTACCATATTAATATCCTACGTAAAAATTAATTATACTAACAAAAACAACTAAATTAAGAATTAGGTAAATGTTACATAACAGTTGAATTCAGCACTTTTATGAAATTGTATTACTATGCATTTGTTAACGTAATACGTAACCTTTCATGCGTCGAATATTACTCTATTAGCGCATCCATTTAATTTTAAAGTAAAGTTTCGGAACACAGCATGCAGTTTGACCAGTGCTTGCCACGAGCTGTGATACAGATGAGACTTTAGCATACATATGAGACATAATTTCTATATTATAAAAGGTTTCATTTTGGTCAACGCCTGTTAGCAATTAGGGTACGTTTCAGCGTGTTTTATCAACTATTTAAACCCAAGTTTCAGAAAGTTGCATCAGTTGTATCTTGCAAATTACGTTGCTCATATGTAGCATTCCTTATTTTTTCCCTAGCCAATAGCTCTTCACGTTCCAACTACGGTATATACATTGACCATATTATAACAGATTTTAAATAGTCTTAATAGTCTTTTAAATGATTTGTTAAATAAATAGTCTTAAAACACTTTATTAGATTCATTGATAGTTGCTTTAATTTAAAATCAAATTATACTACTCATGTACACGTTTTTAAACTTATGCAGAATTTTCTTAGTAGAATCTATTAAATGCCTCAGTTTATCTTACTTTGATTTTAATTTAATGTTAATAATTTAATTCAATTTTTAGTTTTAGATGAATCCACTTTTGTGTCATTTAGACTTGTATGGCAAGTCCCCCCTGGACTTGATCAACTTGGCTGCTAAAGCGGTCAATGCCCCATTGCCACGATTGCAGCACGTGGCGACCCTTAACGGATTCCGGGTCGATCTGAACTGGGGATCCTATACTTGCAAAGTGATTAGATTTCTCAATAGCTATGTGTTTTCATTTGTTATTTTGTAAAGTTTGATTCCAAATTCAAAATATTAAATTTTTAAGGTTTACTTAAATCAATTAACAGTGCTTATTTAAATATATATATTTTTAGGATTTGAATCATCAATCCAAAAAGCTAAGCAGGATGCTGCAGCACAGCTGTAGACGGACATTTCCGTCGTTCTGGAAGACCCCAATTGCACCAGGCGGTCGATGAGAAACGTAAGACTCATAATCCTCATTCGTTAGGAATGTTCTTAATTTTGATTATCAGGTATCTGTAAATCCAAAATATTAAAATATTCATTTCAAGTTACTTCTTTTGCTTATTATTTATCCTCTTTATAGATCTTCAATGTGAGAGTATCCTATGGAGAAGGGCCCGTGGATATCTTATTCCAGGCGAACAGCTTGGGTGTCCTCCAAAGCCTTTGTACCAAGCGTCTGAAGGTGGCTGCGAAGTCAGCTTTACCTTCGTGGGCAAGACTTACACACTTCGTGCCATATATATATGTTACGTACCGTATGAGATTTTGTACCGTATAATACGGTACGGCAATTTTCGTACCGCATTGAACGGTACGTACCGCATAATGCGGTACAACTTTTTCTGTACCGTATAAAACGGCACGTCCCGTATTATAGTTAGTTTTTGTACCGTATTGGCAAAGAACTGCATACTGCTGTTAAACAATATTAAATAAAATAAATAATACAAATTTTGCAGTTTTGCTACAAAAAAGCGTATCAAGAAAGTGTACAAAATATTTCGCTTTATACTTATAGTGGAGAATGCCCCAAGCTATAGATTTTAAAGCACCTTTTGCAAAAATTTTCGAAAATATCTGTCCTATGCTAAAATAATCATAGAATTATAAATTATTCAATTGCCACAATCTGCATGACTAAAAAATATACAAACTTTGCTCTTGTAATTCTTATTTCTATGCCACTCTGAACTTCTAATTCTATTAATTCTATTAAATATTCTGAACATAAAAAGTGAAAATACTTGAACTTAACTTTTGAAAGTCAACATTTTTACACAAAAATAACAAGAATACAAATATATAAATGAACAAATAAATATTAAGGTTTTAAAAATTTTAATTTTATAAGTGCTTAGATTTGAATAACATTCAAATATGTTTAGACGGTTTTGGCGGAAGCAAATCTTGAGAAGCCATTTTTGTAGCAAAACTGCAAAATTTGTATCATTTGTTTTATAAGGAACGAGGATGGAACTATTTCCTCCATGTTCATCGCTTTCTTCCTAAAATTAACGTCTCAAGATTTAACTTCCAATAAAACCGTCTGAAAATATTCGAATGTCATTCAAATCTAAGCATGTATAAAATTAAAAATTTTTGAAAACCTTATTTGCTTGTTCATTTGTATTTTCTTTATTTTTGTGTAAAAACGTTGACTTTCAAAAGTACTGATACTGGTTTTCTGGCTCAGGAAACGGCGAAGTATCTAATTCTTTCAATGGTGGTGCGCTTCACACGTGAAGGTTGGCCTCCAAAGAAAAACGACGAAGGATCCGAAATGCAACGTTTCCGACAGCTTGGCGACTCACTGTCTATTTGCAACGGATGCCTGATTCAAGGATCCAGAGTTGTGATTCCTACAAGTATGCGACGAAGCGTTCTGGACCTGTTGCACCTAGGATATTTCGGCATGCAACGTATGAAGCATTTGGCTCGCACTGCTGTATATTGGTCAAATATCGATGACGACATAGAAGTTACATGTCGCCGTTGTGTGCCGTGTGGTGAGCATCAGGATAAGCCATCGAAACCTCCGATCCATCCTTGGATGCTTCCAGAGAAACCGTGGAGCCGTCTTCACTTGGATCACGCCATTAATCTCATGGGTACCAATTAGCTGTTGCTTACGGATGCATATTCCAAGTATCCCTGCATCCATCCGCCATAATCAGTGTCCGCCAAAGCAATTATTGATCTACTGGAACAAGATTTCGCTCACTTTGGATTTCCTCAAACACTCGTCACGGACAACGCCACGGCTTTCCAGTCCGAGGAGTTCCAATCATGGTGCAAGGAGCGAGGAATAGTTCGCTTAACGGTAGCACCATATCATCCCACAACAAATGGTGCTGCTGAACGTCTTGTTCAAACTTTTAAGCAGGCCCTTCGGAAGTCTAGTTTTCCTCCGAGCAAGGCTTTGCAGGAATTCTTGATGCAATACCGCCGAACTCCTAATTCAAGCGGATACTCACCGAGTGAACTTCTCAACTCCCGTCAGATTCGAACTCGGATTGATACGCTCCTCCCTTTTCCAGGTCACATTGCTCAAGGGAAGCAATTCAGAGATGCTAAATATCAAAAGCCTGAAAATGTGTCCAAGGTGTTGTCGTCTTACAAGGTAGGCGATCCTGTTTACGCCTTATATTTTGGCCCACGCCGAGATAAGGAACCTCGTTGGATACCTTTTGTCACGAAACGAAAGGGTACTCGCACAGTGAATGTCCGCGTTTACCCTAGGGGTCCCACGTGGAGAAGGCACGTCGAACAGCCACAGCCGCGCTACGTTGCTGAAGATGAAACGGAACCTGGCATGACCCCCACTCCCAGAACAGTGGGTATTACCTCTGGTGATAGTATGGCTATTCCAAACCAAGTTCCGGAGGAAGCGTCACCTTCAGCTTCAGCCTTCCAGCCGGCAGTTCAGCCGACTGATCCTCAGGAGTACGATCCCCATGATCCCCGGAGATCCAAACGTCCCCGAAAGCCAACGAGAATGTTTTCGCCTTCACCTTGACTTCAGGCTAGGTGGAGAGGTGTCGTAGAGAACATTCCAGAAACTGCTAGAAACTGGTAGAACATTCCGGAGACTTCTAGTAGTGAAGAACTTTCTAGAAGCTTTCTTACTATTATATAAAGAGCAATTTGTACTACATGCTGTCGTGCTGTTTTGCTTTACTTATGTGTGTATTTATACATTACTTGTCTTCATTACGTTTACGTTTACTATCTTCGGTTTGTTTATTTCTGCTCTGCCTGTTATTTCATTATTACATTATTACAGCTATTACTTTATTATTACTGGCCTTAATTACGTTTATTGCTTTCATTATTCACCTGATTTATTAAATACTATTCCGGAATTCCTGGTGGTCTTTTATTATTGGACAGAGATACAACAGCAACTTTGGCTGTAACAGTACTTAACGGCATTTTTGATATTTTGGCGCGTGTTGCCTACCAGTCTTATAAATATAAATGGTCATTATCAATCAGTGATAAATATTCAGCTAACATTTAATTTCAGGTAAAGAAAAGCGAAATTTAAAAAAAGAAATTCAGAATTTAAAGAAAAGAAAAAGAAAAAAAGTTAGGAGACCTTTCATTTTATTGGTTTCATAATTATCTGGCAGCTGTTATGCTTCTATTGTATGAATGTGACCTTTGGCTTACCTTTTGCCGGTAGACTAGCACAAACATAAGTTAACAGCTGCGTTTCTTCAAAGTCGGCAATCACATTTTTGTTAACCATCGTGTCATAGACGCTAAGTGATTGTTTTCATTAATATTTATGCTTAGATTTAAATGAAAGAAAAATTAACTGATATTTAATGTTAGATGTAGATTAGTCAATCTCCCCCAGCACTTAGGTGGGATAGAGTTTACTTGATGCTAACTTTCGCAAAACCTGACATGGAATTTGGCTCAAATCTTGACGGATGCATTCCAACACATTTCTGATTGAATGGTAAACAACGTTTTAAAGTATTAAGTTTTCATTTTTTAATTTTCTAAGAGGACCTTTGGAGCCTTTCCATGCTCGGGCTTTCAAGGTCGCTAAAAACTGAATCAGCTTTTGCTTAGCTCAAAACACGCTTGCAAGTTGTGCTAAAAATGTAGGTAATCCGAACTGAAGAAAAGCTGTTTCGCGAATAGAACTTCAGATGCTTGTTTTGTGACTTCAAAAAACCCATGCATGGAAGTTTCAGCAAAATCGGTGAGTAGTACGTAAATACCGCTTCTGGGACAGTGCGTAGGTGGCAGCTGTAGTGCCCCCTCAAAATTACTTATTTGATGTTACTAAGCTGTGAGCGCTCTCACACAGGGAGAGCTCCTGCCTGGTTGTCCAAGCAGGACAGCCGGCACAGCACCATCTGTACTCCAGCCTAGCCAGAGAAGAGAGAAGATTAAAACCTCTCTGACTGTGCTATGCACAGAAAGAGGACTGTAGCAGCCCGCGGCAGATATAAACAGTATAAACATTATTGCAGTATGGTTTACTAGTTCTGAGATTAGACTTTTAAGTTGTGGACCTCATTAACCAACCGCTTTACCGCATAAAACAACTTAAGAGACCTGCAACGATTAAACCGTGTATATCGTAATGCGAGGAGGTGATCAAACTTTGTGAAGAGCGGGAAAACTTGTCACACACTTAATATTAAAACACACTTCTCAGTAAAACGAAAGAAAGCTTGCTTAGACTCACAGAAATACATTTATGCCTGAGCGGTATCGGCACAGTACACCGGTACCGGCACAATGCAACATGCAATGTTTTAATTATTTAAATATTTATTTCAAGGATAAAAAATTAAGAACGTCATGTAACCCCGAAAGTACGAAAAATTTGCGCCTCCGGTGGGAATCGAACCCACGGCATTTCGCTGATAGACGGCCGTTGCTAGCTGAACTTTCCTTAAAACACTTGGTACAGAATACATGGCTTTTGAACTATAAACGTAGTAAGTATATTGTAAACTGTTCAAGTATTGTTACTGTTCGAAAGTAAAGCTAATAAAGTTCTTGGTCAACAGTGAAAGAAATGAAAAACAGAGAAAGCTGATGAATTAAATTAAAGGTGTGCACTTTTTCTGATAACATACACAGTAGTACAGGAGCTAGAATGTTGGGCTTTTCATTTTTATCATGTAAACATCAGCTAAGCTGAGTAAGTCGGCAAAACTACTGGTATTTCTTTGACTTTAAAGCATTTAGTGATGGAAAAAGAGAAACCAGAGACTATACGACTCACTCTGACTTGACCCGGTGACCAATTGCAATATCATGTGTTTGGCAATGCTGTTTACTAAACTACGGACATTGAATAAATTTTAACTACAACAAATCGCGGTAGTATTTGGCCTAGCAGCATCCCTTGTTTCACTAGTCCTCGTTTTGTTCCTCAACACCACCGAGCACAGCTAGGTAGCACGACTTTTTCTACTATTACACACTTGTGCTGGAGGTGAAAAGTTACAGTACCTTAGGTCATTTTAAATTCTAAAGCAAAGGTTTAAGTTAAAAAAGATTCGTCAAATTTATAAACTGGTGACTCAAAACCTGTGGCCAAACGGAAAAGCTTGAAACTAAAGTGTCCGACAGAACTGAAGTCACAACTCATATTAAAATATTTATTTCCGATTTAATTTTATTAGCTTTAACCTAATCTAATATTCAAGAACCAAGCTTCTTGCCGCCAGACAAACAATGAGTGAAGACTTTAACGGACCACTAGTTAATTTAATCTGATTGGGACTTCCTAATCACAGTTTTCGCGTGACCAAGGCGTGAAACTTCATTCAAAGTTAGGAGTTGATTGATTACCTTGCCATCAGTTTCCTGTAGGCAAAAGAGAGTACCTGGAAGCTGTGTGTATTCCGAACCCCTTACTTTAATCAACAATCGTCGCTATTCATATTTAATTTAACCAAACTGCAGATGTAAAAGTGTCAGCTCACTTGTCCTAAAAACTAAGCCTATCCTATCCGGACAGCACAGATATTACGTCATGCTTAGTTTTTACACTTGTTAAGAAGTATACATGTACTTAACAAACCATGGAATTCTGTCGAATAGTTGCTTTGCAGGTAACCTCTCAGGAACCTATATATTTCGAATAATGTAAAAGTGAAAAACGCCTTAGACTTTCATTCATAAGCTATATATTTCTTAAATTCTTGCATTTCTTATCTACACTGGTTACCTATTGTATAAGCCAAACAACCAGTGGCAATAGCTGTTTATCTATCAGCAGCCAATTATATGCCAAATTTTGCAAGACTGGCTTTTCAGCCAAAGTAAACAGAGCATGCTGCACCTGAGGTAAAGCTGCTTCCAATACAAACTTAATTCACAATTGTTTTCTCACTGACAGTAAGTACTAATACTACTACCTGCCTGTTCCTGGGCTTTGCCTATTCTGCAATCACAATTTATTTGGCGCCCCGCCCCTCAACTTTCATTATATGTCAGTCTCATTATCTAAGTAGTTGTGAGCGATTCACTTTGAAACCGAATGCGTCTACTGAGTAACTGGTAACGGATTATGATCAAACATCCGTCAATGTACAGCTTCCCTCTAAACCCATTTCCATCATCGGATGCGCCTATCTACCTTCATAGGATTCTGTGGAATTTTATGGAAACAGTTAAAAAGAAATATTTCTGATTGTAATGCAGAAGCTCCTTTTCAAACGTCTACTTGCCACTTAAGTTTTGGAGCAGTCCGGCACTCAGCATGTTAAGCCCAGACAGAGTAAGACTCGCTCAGCACCATCTGAGCTCTTACGGCAGCACCTAACGGCAAAACTCATTCAGAACGGACCGGGGTTTACCACATAGACAAGCCATTTTACTGCGGCACGCAAGGTATTTCACTTACAAGATTTGTTAAATTAAACCAACTTCGAATAAATGTTTAGCCAGTGGTCATAATTAATGTAAATGTAATTCACAGCTTCAAGCGAAACTTCCAATATATATTAAAATTTGGATAGCTCCTTGAGACTCTGTTGAGACGCGTTCTGGGTCGAGGTGCGACCCTCGCGTATTCGTCTATATAGGGAACTATGTTCGTTTGTTACTGAATGAGTTTTGCCCAAAAGCACCAACAGAAAGCTTAGTAGCGTAAGTATTTGTAAACCACTTACAAGATTTGGCGAAGTCTTTTCGGCGAAGGGACGGGTTAGTTCTTACCCAGTATGTTGTAAGGCTTACCGTAAATTGATGGTGAGAAATTAATAAAAGAGGCGTGTTAGAGCAAACTCATCCTTACGAAATTGTCTGTATGAGTGTCCAAAGTGCTCAGAAGCAGAACGTCAGTGTCCAAGCTTGTACACTCACAAGCTGAGGGTTAATGTAGGTTAATGTAGGTTATGTAGAAGCTTGAATTGTCTCTTCAGTGTGTGAAAACGTTCAAGACATGAATAATACTTACGTGCTTGAGTAAAATACTTACTTGCTTGGGTAAGCACATGCACAAATTAAATGTAAGTAATGCTCACCTTATAGTAGATCTTACGTTGTATTTGAACATCGTGGCATTGAGATATATTCTTTTTTATTGCTGAAAGACTGTACTTAAATGTAAGTCTGTATGTAAATCTGTATCTGTAGTGGTATCTATTAGTTTAGCAGCGCAAGTACTGTTTGTCGAAACAGTAACGACAGAGCTTTAGGGCATAGATGGTGCTGAACGAGTCTTACTCTGTCTGGATTTACCATGCTGAGTGCTGGACTGCTCGAAGACTTAGGTGGTGGGAAGTTTGACTCTACGATTGTTAATAAACTGTATGAATTATGGAAACTACATGGTATTACTGAATTTACATCAAGACTAAAATCACAGGTAACTACGTGGTGTGCGATGCCAACAGAACAAGACTCTAATCCTGCTCCAAGACTTAAGTGGCAAGTAGGCTTGATTCCATAAATTTCATAGAATCCTACAAAAGTAGATAGGCGCATCCGATAATGGAAATGGGTTTTGAGGGAAGCTGTACATTGACGGATGTTTGATCATAATCCATTACCAGTTACTCAGCAGACGCATTCAGTTTCAAAGTGAATCGCTCACAGCTACTTAGCATGGGCAATGCCTGCACATTTGCAGGCTAGGAAAATTTCACCCCCGCGCAGCAAAATTTTACCCAGCGTAGCGATACGACTTAAAAATTTTAATTCCCTTTGCTGAAATTTAACTCTCGTGCAGCAAAAAACTTAATCCTCGCGCAGCAAAGCACAGTAAAAATTTTACTCCACGCACAGTAAAAATTTTACTCCGCGTGCAGCAAAAAACTTAACCCTCGCGCAGCAAAGCACACCAAAAATATTACTCCGCGCAGCAAAATTTTACCTCGCGCAGCGAAACAACTTAAAAATTTTATTTCCCTTAGCAGAAATTTAACTCTCGTGCAGCAAAAAACTTAACCCTCGCGCAACAAAGCACAGCAAAACTTTTACTCCGCGCAGCAAAAATTTTACTTCCCGCACAACGAAGATCCGTAAAACTTGTTCCCCGCGCAGCAAAACGTAATCCCGCGCAGCGAAGCTGTTAAATTTACCTAAAAATACTACGTACAGAGGCGGGGTGATGGATCTAACCGTCTGTAATACTTCTGTTATTAGAAAATATTGGGTTATGCACTAACTTTTAACTTTCATTTATACTACAAACACAATATTGTGCACTAATTTAGATAAAATTAGACGTATGCAAAAGGTTTGCAGACATCCTTTAAGATATCTGAAGGGATTGGATTTCTAATTTGGAATTTTTTGAAATAATCCCATTTCTTCCTTTGATTGCACTATCGCTGGGAATTTTTAATAAGTCAACCATGGTCGCCACGCAATGAACTAAACTAACTAAGTGCAGCTTTGCCTCCTAGACTGACGTGGGCTGATGCATGTTTTCGCAACCACCGGGGATGGAATGTGAAATTTATCATTTCCCAGATCAGTTGACACGCATGTTAATATTCAATATGAATGGTGATCAGAGCACGGTTACACAATCCAGGCGGAACAGAAGCTTCTGATGATAGCTTATTTTTTATTAGCAATCTGGTTATGAACCCATGGTATCTTTAATAATTAAGGTTTGTTGTCCATTTTTGGCTGATTTTTTCGACCACCTCGGATTTCGCTCATTTTCACAAATTTTGTTGTCTGAGTGGAATATTTTTACGAGTTTTTGAAACTAAAGTACGATCTCTTATGGTTGTTAAGTAATCTAACCTCAAAGTTAGGGTTTCCATGTGTTAAACACAGGAAATAGAAAACGTCGTCATCATTATCTTGCGGCAAAAAAATCTCTCGATGAACGGCCATGAATCTGTAAAATTTTGTACTCAGTTTGAATACATGATCATGAACTGTTACCTTGGAAGTATAATTTTAATTTAGACCCCTAAAATTTTCAGAAATGATTTATTTGAAGTAAGCAGTGAAAAACCGTGAAATTCCAACGTATCTTGTATAAAAATTGCTCTGTAAACTGCTCTAATTCAAGCCACAAATAAAAATTCTAACTCCAAGGTTCCGTGGTACCAAGAGTACATTATATAAGAGTGTGCCTAGTGGCACACTCTATGTTATCAGAGCAAAAACTATGCTCTGCACGCTAACGGCCCACCACCCGCAAATCAGACCCTAGTGACCCCCCCGCAAATCAGTACCTGGTCGAAACGGGGGTACGCTCACTCGCTCTATGTTTATGTGCTTAAGCTCGAAAACACAAGCAGTGCGTGCGCGAATTCCTGCCTGCTTCGAGCTTTAGAACATAAACACAGCGCTCAAAATTCTTTGAAGTGATGGGTCTGATTTGCGGGGGGGGGTGGGCCGTTAGCGAGCAGAGCATAGTTTTTGCTCTGATAACATAGAGTGTGCCTAGTGGCACACTCTTATATTATGTACTCTTGGTAGTACTTAAATAGGGGGTAGTACTTAAATAGGGGTTACCCTGATACAATTGTTTCGTTGTTGCTCTCGTAAGTTTCGAGATTTTTTGGCACAAAAATAAAAATTTTAACAAGGTTCTAAAAATTCTTGTTTTTCGAAATTTTGGCTAAATTACGACAACAGTACCGTTCTAAAATGCGTCTATTGCATTTGAACTTGTGTTTTGGTGTCTTCGGATCTATTTGCAGCATGAACCATGCTAACAGCAATTTACAGTACTTCTCAGCTCGCCAAGCTTATATCCCGGATTTCACAAAACAGCGATCTTTAAAATCTTTCAAAATATGGCATATTATATATAAATCGAAAGCTCCAGTTGCAAGGATGAATTCTTCTGGAAACCATGGCTGAGAAATGCTTCTATTTTAAGTTAACCGCAGTTAAATTTTTCATGACATCACGGATCACGTTTCTCGATAAAGTCTGTTAACCCAGCATCTAATTAAGCTCAAGTTGTTTTAAGGTGGTGATTCCTTTTGGGCACATATTATTGGTTGACGGTCCAAATCAGGATGAAATTTGATGAAACTTTCCAAAATAAGTTCTTTTGGCATTCTAACTCCCTCCGCGCAATCCCGCATCGAAAATTCGAGATTTCCGGTCAGAGTGGTTTTTCCCATTTTTTGCCCTATACGTTATGCTATATTCATTCGAAAGCCTCTTGAGCTTCACTTTTTGCTTTTTAAAGTAAGTTTCTAGCTTTTCTCTACCGTGAGATATAGCCGATGTTCTTGTTTTGGGCGTCAAAAACTTGTCATTTTTGCAGAAATCAAATTATCCAATGTTTCTTGAACTACGCAGGCCGTAAACTCAAACTAAGAGCGTCGATCTGAAGGTCCCACAGGGGCAAATTATCCGACGCATGATCGTCTTCCAACTGCTATCCTGTAGGTTGCTATCATAAAAGATGTAGTTTTTGCAAAAACACGACCAATTTTTTTCCAAAGATTGTCGAGCATTCACCATGCAAGGTGGAGGGCTGCTACTGAACAAATGTGTTCAGCACAAATATACCCAGGGACGATTTTTTAGTTGCCCCGATTGCTGCTTTCTAGCTAAAGTAATCGCTCGACAAAGTTGGAAAAAGTAGGCAAAATACAGGTTACGCACACATTTCAGCTTATTTCTCTATAACGAAGAGCGATTTCACAATAAATAAAAAATCGTCCCCAGCTATTTGATGGAGGTATCGAATGATATAACCGATGTCTCGCGAAAAAAATTACTTGAGTCTGCAAAAATTCTGGAAAATTATACTTCTTCTAAAATGTGTTAAAAATATTCTATAAAAGCAACATTAGTTCCGTAGCATGCATTAAAAAGAGAAAATGTCGAGCTACATTTTGATATAAAAATGGCTTCTTAACTCCAAGTAATGAAAGAGTAATAATGGTGCAAACTTTTGTGACCAAAGGGAATCACCACCTTAAACTGCACGAAAATGCTTTTATTTATAGTATTTTTGGCAAAATGACGAAATCAAGCTAAACAATTTACGTTAAAATGCGAGAACTTGCTTGAGTTAGCTACAGCACCCTAGTTTTTACTGATATTCAAATTGTAATGAATTTGAATGGCTCGTAACTTACCGAGAACAGAACGAAACAACTCAAAATTTGAGCTTGAAATGTACGACATTATGTGTGAAATTATTACGGCTAGATTGTGTGAAAATCAGTGAAATCCGTGATATAAAATTGTTTCATGATGAAACCACCTTAGCTTTACTTAACAATCTTGACAAAGTGCAACATTACATTACCGCCATAAATGTGTATATGTATAGAATATGTACGTTTCACAAAACAACACACAGCAGCCGAGTACAACACATTCAGAAAACAAAACATCATTGAGCATACGATCGCTTTTGTGTCAACTCTTGATTTAAATATCTTAAGGTGGTGGTATCCTTTTGTGCAGTGCTTTTGTGGTGATTTTTTTGAAACGCTATAACCTCTGCAATTTTGGGAGTTCCAAAGAGCTTTTTAATACATCGTTTTAAAGCTTATCATCTGTACATTCACATGAGCGTACAGAACTGGCAAAATTAGCAAAAAATAGCAGAACTTTTCTGACAAGCTGACATATAACAGGATGAATATAGACCAAAAGTTTTTGAACATCGATTTCTCAAGACTGAAGAATCGGCCAAAAGTTCTTTTTGTGCCACGATATGAAGGACATATGGGCCGAGGTACGTTTTTTGGATTTGGCTCAGCAGGTCGTAACCTTCGAGAAAATCGGCCAAATGCACAGTAACACGAAATTTCGCAACTTTGCATTGAGTTTTCTTGCTGCTCTATTTGTTTTAGCCCAAACCAAGAAAAGCGTCCCTCCGCAGAAGTGCGAATTTCGATTCTGCCGAAAATCTCCGGAATCCGTCGAGTAGTTTTTGAGAAATCGATGTTCGAAACAAAATAATCGCAGCTTTGAAAAAATGGTTTTTCGGCCAAATCTCTAGCTGAAAGCAATAAAGTCATTTATAATCAGCAATATAGGCATTCATAAAATGTGCATTTGGACGATGTAACGATTGAATATAACTAAGCCAATTTTGTCCTTAACATGTGGCAGTAATTTTGAAAAAGCTGATTTCCTCGAAAATGGCCATTTTTTGAAACTAAAAACAGTTTTTTGCTTATACTGACTTAACCACTGGAGATAGCTCAAAGGTTGTAAGAGCAAAGATGTTCATTTCGAGTCCTCTTTCCAGCCACACCAGCCAATCCCGTGTCTTCTCTACCTACGAGGTGCTTAAGGCTAAAAACCAAAACTTTCTTATCTTTTGGCCTAAAAATACGGGACTGGTCCCAGAATGTTAAAGAGCACGGAAACAGGTTATTTCGTAAGTTTTAGCCCTTTGCGTAAAGGATTAAAGCCGTAGGAGTCAAAAATACCCGAAAGGAAACCAGCACCTTAAATAACCATAGCACAATTGCAAGTTCCGAATCTGAAATCTTTTCTGCAACTTCACAGAATACATACTGAAAACAGCAAATAAAATTATAAATCACCAATTTATAATATGCAGAAGACAAGGTCGCTCCCTCTTCGATCGATAGCATTTCATATATTTATTGCTATAACTAGATTAGTGATTAGCGAGTAAAACTTACATTTTGCGAATATTAAGCAAGATGTTGTTGTTTAGATTGACAAATTGCCAGGAAGGAATGCCGGAGGAACTAAGCAAATTCAATAATTCTATATTGGGCAAGTGTAAAATAATTTTATGCACTTGACTAGGTATCTATGCAGAAAATTAAAGGTTTATCAAATCCAGTTCGACTACCCACCTGGAAAAGTATCCAAGTGTCTGTCAAAGCATCAAACATCAGATAAAGCATCTTATAAACAATACCTTAGCGTGTTTCTCCAACACAAGTATTCTTGGATGCCGACTGCCCAAAATTACTACTGTTATGCAGGGTAATGCTACTCACAACACCTGGAGTATTTTTGTTAAAGCAAAGTTTATGAAGAATGAGTTTGAACTGACCTCGAAATGTTTTATTGTCCACAAAGTACACCAAAACATTAATGAAGCTGTTGGAGTGCGATAGCAAAACCGCTGCCATATATACTTGCACTGGTATACTCCGCCCTAGTCCTAATAAAGATAGAATAGCTACTGGTACCCACCCTACCACAAAGGTTACGAACACCTTAAACGATGTCTGAATTAACTTTCTATCGCTTAGCAATCTCTCATCGTCAGCAGAAAGATTGTACCTCGAAGCTGCATGCTTTGCCACCGAACTTTGTCTAAGTCTTTTAAACATTTTCCAATAAAAAATAAAAGTTATTATGACAGCTACATTTATCCAACCACCAAAGAACATCCCATAGCTGGGCGTGTCAGTGTCCACAGTGCAGAAGTACCAGCTGTCGCTAAATTTGACGTCTCCCCATCCCAAATGATTAGGCAATTGTATCATCAAAGATAGAATCCAAATTGAGGCTATGTACATAAAGATTTTGCCATTGGTAAAATAGCGATTGTAGTTGGGGAAGTCACAGATGTAGTAGTATCTGAAAAAACATATTAATATCTGAAAAACAAATAAACTTGGTTACTGATTAACTTAAACAATGAAAACAGTTAGATTGTTTAAAGCTGCAGTTAATTTAATTTAATCTAGTTGCAGAGCTCCTAATTGATAGCCCATTTCAAAATTTTATTTGTTGGAGATTTACTAAGAGGCTTTGTGGCAAATCTTAATAAGGAATGGTCTAATAATCTAAAGCGAGAAAAACTGGTGTCGAGTCCACGTTCACCTATAAAATCTTTTTAAGCCAATTCAGTGTACACAATCTCTCTTGCATAAGTAGCAAATGTGTAAATGTGTTTACCTGCTAATTGAAATCCAGCACATGCTGAAAATTGAGGCCAAACATGCAGGGCCACACAATGTTGCCATGAGAGCACAAGTTTTTGGATGATGCTCGAAATGTGTCCTTCCCAATATAACACCTAAAAACGAATCACATATATCTTAGTTTTATTAAAATACCAGAGCTAATAATATAGGAAATGTACAATGATTGTATTTTGAGACGAAATGGCTGTCTATATTTCAATGGGTAAGAGATAAATTGCATCCAAACAGCATTACCGAATTGTGTCATACTTCTTGTAACAGCACCACAGTAGGATAGAGCTATTGGTTTGTCTTGAATTCGCTTGTCTTGTAGAAAGATGTGAAAGAGCACCATATGTAAATTGAGATTAAAGTAAAGATTCCTACCATTATTAAAAAGTTAAAATTTACATTCAAAAGCTTTGAAGCCGCAACCATTTTGCACAAACCTACGCCAAATGCTATGACTAATGTGAATAAAATTTCTTACCTGTTATGCTATTTGGAATGGTTATTGACGACACAATAAAATCTGCAATTGCTAAGCTGACGAGAAACGCATTTCGCGCAATCTTATTTTCTTGCAGGAAGACCAATGCGCAAATCATCTGAAATAAAGTCCAGCTTTTAAGTAATATTACCCGAGCTTATTCCAACTCGTCTTCAGGGCAGATTCGACACTGAGCCGGGGAAATGGGTGTTTAACTTATACCGGATAATTGATTTCTGTCCAGCAGTTTGTACAATACTGCATACTTCCATGTTTTCTGCTAAACATTGTAGTTGGCGAAGGCTCACAACTTAGCATCTCCCGCAGTTGGCGAAATGACTACTTCTCAGAAAGAATTTTGCTGCCTTCGATTTAACGGCAACCTCTTGACATAAGGATTTAGTGAGGCAGTCAGTTCTGATGTGATTACGATTAATGTAGGACTGCCGTAGAATGAAGTCTTACTGAACTGTACTTTCGGTGACCCAAGAATTCTGTTTCCCTCTGCTAAGATATTTGGTCACCAGAATTACGATATAAGAATGCATATAATATGTGCAGTAAACAGAAAACAATTTATGCTATTCAAAGCATCAAAATTACACGCAATCGTACATGCTAAAACGATGCAAAAAACAAGCCAGAACTAGAAATCCTGCAGAGACAATGAAACTGACATTATATATAGCAATAAAGTATAATTTGATATCCATATCAATTTAGCTAACTAACTACAGCGCCCTACTGTAAATGAGAAAATAACTGAATTCTTTACTTACAATCAGATTTCCCGCCGTTCCAAACAAAGAAACTGCAGCTGCAACGGAAACATATCCCGTTTTGAAAAAATGATCGTTGAAAAAATCCATACCTGAACAATGCAGTTTATATAGTTGAGACAATTGTGCAGAAAATAGTCAGTGTTTTTATATTCTGCATGTGGCCAAGAGTGCATAATATATAAGAGTGTGACAACAGGCAAGCTCTCTGTACATGCTCTGTTCGCTAACGGCTCACCCCCCACGAATGTGTATGCTCACTTCAAATATTTTTGGCCGCTATGTTTATGTTCTAAAGTTCGAATCAGACACAAATTGGACGCACGCAGCTTTTGGATTGGATTGTGTTTTCGAGCTTTGACACGTAAAGATACGGCGAGTGAGTGTACAGAAACGTGCACTGGGTACACATTTGTGGGGTGGGGTCACTGGGTACACGTTTGTGGGGGGGTGTCAGCCGTTAGCGTGCAGAGCATGTACCTTGAGCTGATAACAGAGAGACTGTAAGCTGTCATACTCTTATCTATTATGTACTGTTGATGTGACTAAAAGTTTCCGTTTTCATAGGCTCAATACAAAGTGAAATTATTTTAAATACATTCAGAGTTTGGTAAACAGTTTTACAAGTTGGAAACTTTGCCCAAAAGTGTCCCTCATTTCAAGCTGCAAATCCTCTAGAAGCCGTTTGAATAAAATATCCTTAACAGTCAGCCGACGTTATTTGAATTGGAAGTGTACAAAACTATCGAATTGAGGCTGTGACACAGTCATTGTAATATCCATTTTAGTGAGTCCTTGAAAACGTAGGGGTCAAATCTAGTTGTTGTTTATGTGTTGACCCCATTGGGTAAATTTTGGGAAACCGATGTTCAAAGTAAAATAGCCAGTCTTGCCCGAATGGTGTTTTGGCTAAATCTTTAGCTTAAAATATTTTAGACCCCAAAATAGCTTATGGAATATACTGACTTAACCAACAGAAATAGCATTAGAATGGTAAAATAATAAGTAGAAAGCTTGTAAAAGCAAAAATGTTCATTTTGATGTTCTGTATCCGTGATTTTCGTATCTTGCATCTATAAAAACGGACCGCGGGGAGCAGCATTAAAAGATCTCAAACAAGTACCTTATTACATGGTAGGCCCCACAATAAAAACAAAAACTTAAATAAATTCCTACAGTACAAAGTATTTGTTACACATTTGCACCTTTGATGCTGCAACTTTTTAAAACTAAGGGCTTTTTTCATAAAAAGCTTGAACGGCTTTGTTTCAATAGTTACGAATTTTGCTCATTTTGTACAAGATTGTACTGAATCTCATACTGTACTACCAGATATATACACATCGCTTTTCAGTATCTTTTGCTAATCGTACAGAATAGGAGAAAGAATAGGTCCTGTAGGTCCAGTTTTTCATGGTCAAAAACGGCCGATTTTCCCAAGTTGTATTTTGAAGACTCACCAAAAATACGTCGCTCAATGAATTGCACCAAGAAGTTTGCTGCACTCTACAAGATGCTATTAACTTGGGTATTCGGGCACAAACTTTTTATCTTAACTTTTACTTGTTTTGTTTCGGAGACCCCTGGGGATTACAAAATCTGTAAAAATGGGCAAAATCGGAGATGTTCGAAAAGCTCCCCCTTGAACAGCTTAATTTATACCCTCTTAGGTAGTTGCTTCTGAAAGGGCAATTTTGATATATTAAGAATGTTGTTTTAAACTAGGCTGATTTTGCTGCCTTAGCTAATTAATTGGGAAAACACTAATTAGGACAATTTTCCCAATTATGACGAACTTCCCTCATACAGAGCCAATGAGTCAAATTAAGCATTAAAATCTTTCAACTAATGTCTGGATTGCTAGAACGTAGGCTTTGAAACTTGACTAAGGTTAGACATTCCTAAACATAAACAGTGAAAATTAGAGTCTCAAAGGAACTCATCTTAACTTTACCACACAAAAAAAGATTGAAGATTATTTACTCAAGAGACCCACAACAAATTAAATCGTGCATATCTTAACCTTAAAGCAAGGCGGTGTTTAAACGGCACTTTGTGAAGAATGGGCAAAACCTACAGCACACTCTTAATAATCCCAAGTGGACCAACTAATGAAGTCGTGTCTTCTATTCCGTCTGAAACACTATCCGAACTATCTCAACTACTGCTGCACGTAATTTTTACATTTTCTTTACCGATATTTTCAATTTGAAATTGTTTTGCATTCTCATTAAAGCTAAAGAGCTCACAAATAGGTTTTCGGAAATGCGTCCTAAGCCTGAATGATTTCCTTCACAGGGAAACCACAGAAGTAGGTACATTGTAACACTGTTTTAAATTATTGGAATATTCATTTAACAGATAATGAAGAAAGAGAAGAAAGTCAAGTCAAGAAGGTCCGAAAACTTTGGCCTCATGTGGGATTTGAGCCCACGGTATTTCGCTGACTAGACGACCGCTGCTATCTGAAGTTTCCTTAAAACATTGTTTACAGAATACATGTCTTTTGAACTATAAACCTAATAAGTGTATAGTGAGCAGTCCAAAGATTGTTGCAGTTCGTAATTAAAGCTAATAGGTTCCTGGTGAACAGTGAAACAAAAGAAACCAAGGGAATCTAATGAATTAAAACGCTGGAGTACATATTCTCTGAAAAATCCACAGTTTGCAAGATTAAGGGGGATCGTTTTCGATGTTTCGACCTTTCTTCGATCTTGCTCATTTTTGCATATTTTGGACTCCCAATGGGTCCGCGAAATAAGATAAGTGCGTTTGCGTAATATTGCTGCTATCGATCTGTAGGCTCTTTCAAAGGTGACTCCGACATGTGTTAAACATAGGAAAATGAAAAGTGTCCAAAAACAATTTCGTTGTGTCTGTGGAGTGCAGCGAGTTACTTTGGTTACTTAATATTTGCTGTTTCTACAAAATACAACGCTGTATTACAACATACATTAAACTATTACTTCACCTATTAAACAAATAACTGGCAAAAAATAGTTTGAAGAAATTAAAGAAATTGTTTGAACTATTCTTAAATAGCACCCAAAACGTTTGGACAATGTGTTGCTAACTTCACAGTCGCTCTGGGGGGGAAGAATTGCGTCGATGCAAATCTTCCGTGGGGAGCTTTGCACGGGGGGAAGGTTTGCACCGTGACACCGTCCCAGACTTCAGCTACTGCTACAGCAAATCTTTTGCGTTGCTTTAGCCTTATGCTCAATTTAAAGTTGCATTCAAGCACCAGAAGAATCTAGGCTATAATAAGAGTACGTCTACACGGGACAGATATCCGTATCTCGTATCTAGTAATGAAGTATACAATATCGGTACTGAAAAACCACGAAATTAATATGTCCAAGAAACATTGTAACTGTTGGCAAATGTAGACATTAGCAAAATCATGTTGCAGTTACTGCATTTCGAGGGCCCAACTCTGCTATCCGGCACCCTAGCTAATATTTGTGCAAATCCACTGCACAACTTTTCAAATTTGCGCAGCATGATCCGAACATTGAAAATAATTAATGTGCACAACCTGGAATACTAGGAAGGAAATTATTTTATAAAATTAACGAAACTGCTATCCGACACCTTTTTATGATTGCACTTGATACAACCATTTACAGTGCATATAAATTCAAAATGCCTCAACTAACGAAGTCATTCATTTCCGAAGGGCTATCTCCTTATCAAACATCACGGAACAACAAATACATACAAAACCCAGCTATAAGCATACATCCACAGTAGCGAGATAACCTTAAAAACAAATTTCTTTATTCCCGAAGGGCCTTGTGTTTTTCAGTGACTGGCGTAAATAGCCTATGATAGCGTAGCGTAAATATGATCGAAGAATTCAAACTAACGCCGCTCTGGCGTATTCTCAATTTTTCATATTTACGCCGGATAGCGGTATGTTACCGTTATCCTGTGTAATACATGTAAAACATATGCGAAAAAGTCAAATTTACGCCGCTCTGGCGTAACATGTATTTACGCCGGTAATATACCGCTATCCGGTGTAAATATGAAAAATTGAGAGTTTCATAGTTACGCAAGAGCGGCGTAGTTTGA
>JASAND010019472.1:0-13690 GCA_030248195.1 Trissonchulus latispiculum | reverse complement strand
CAACTTTTGTTATAGAATTGCATGTTCAAAGTGGCTGTAGAGTGCTGTGGTGGGGTGGGGTGGGGACTTAGGCGATTTTCGGTCAAAAATGAAATTTTTAAAAAGTGGTCAAATTTGGTACCAAATGAAAGCCCTAAGTGAGGTGAGCAACTTTTGTCATAGAATTGCATGCTCAAAGTGCCTGTAGAATGCTGCGCTGGGGTGGGGACTTAGGCGATTTTCGGTCAAATATGAAGTTTTCCAAAAGTGGCCAAAATAATATCTGCTTGCGCATGGTGTTCGGAAATATATTATGTTGCTTCTTTTTTGCGCATACATATGTAAAAGAATGGAAAACAAGAACCAAAAATGCTCCTTCGTCGCATGTAAAATACATATGAGTACTCTCAGGCAGGTTGTACAAACACGGAAACTAGCCTGTAAAATGCATATGAGTGGCGTTGAGGTTGTAAATTAAGGAAAACAAGTTGCAACGGCTTAACATATGAGCCTGTCCTACAACGAGGCTCATATTGGCGTCACAGTAGCCTTCTTAAAGATCATCAGGTCATCATATTAAAGAAAAAACGAATGAATAGACATAACATGTTAACATTGTGGCTTGAAAGAAATGGACAGAACGAAGTGAACTGCGACACCTCAAGTTTAACTGTACATGCAAGCTGATGTTTCCCGAAACACCGTGGCACCTACTATTTCCGGAAGCACTATAGTACACCTACTGTATTCTCGGAACACTACGACACACTACTCTCACATACGTAATGCTTTCCCCACATGGCTCTGAGTCAGAGCGCAGAGTGGCATGCCGTATAATGCGTATGCACAGTGTCTCAGCGACAAGGTGTGTGAAGGACAATTTTGTAATGAAAAGCTTTACGTGCTATTTATATGAAGGTCAAATATCGACAAATTATATTACGACATACGTACGCCAATATGAGCCTCGTTGTAGGACAGGCTCATATGTTAAGCCGTTGCAACTTGTTTTCCTTAATTTACAACCTCAACGCCACTCATATGCATTTTACAGGCTAGTTTCCGTGTTTGTACAACCTGCCTGAGAGTACTCATATGTATTTTACATGCGACGAAGGAGCATTTTTGGTTCTTGTTTTTCTACTCTCATAATTGCCTAGTTTTTGTTGTATACTTTGGATTGTCATCTTTTCTCTGCTGCTTTCGGTTATACGTTATTTCTATGAATATTGTAGTCGGGGGCGCACCCAAGGGGGGGGGGGCGGGGGGGCGGCCGCCCCCGTCAGGTTTCGAAGGTCGGAAAAATTAAGATGCAGAAAGGAGGAAAAGCAGGAAAAACAAAAATTTTCGCGCCTTCGGCGCGAATCAACCATTTTTTGTATGTTTCGAAGGTAGCATATGGGGTGGTCGCTGACTTTCAATTATATATATATATATATATATATATATATATATATATATATATATATATATATATATATATATATAGACGTTTCTTTCTGCTTAACGCTGGAGTTATAATAAATAGACATTAGCCGACAATGTTTTCAAATAATGGTTTTTCTGCATTTTATTGTGCATATTAGCGATGGGCAATGGATATTACCCGGATAATTTTAATATCTGGATAATGCCCGATTTGCTAAAAATATCTGGATATCCGAAAATTCGTTTACATTGCAAAGCAATGAAAAATTAGCGACTTTTTGAAGAAATGTTGAAAAATTGTATATAAGCTATTAGTTTCTTCTAAAATATTTCTGATATTTCTGGCGTGCCAAAAACTGACAGAAAAATTAAAATTTTAACTGCAAAATCATAAAATTTTCTAGAACCTAAGTTTCGAATATATAGGCGGATTACTGGATATCCGTTCCGCATACGTATGTTAACGTAAAATAGGCAGATATTCGGATATGAAAGAATATCGGGTGCCCGCCAGTGCATATGGACATTTTTTTACAAAATGCAATTTAAAAATGCGTACACATGCTCAGTCTAATTTTGCTTCCGCTTTCCTCAAAATGGCTCTAAAAATTTCCAAACTGGTTCTACTTTTTCAAAAGAGCTCTAGCTTTTAGCTGGGGGCTGCCGCCCCCAGACCCCCGTTTTATCATAGCTACTTTTCTGCTGCAATCATAGTTGCTTAGTTTGTTACTTACTTCTACTATCATAGTTGCTTAGTTTGAATTTTATCAGCT
Source organism: Trissonchulus latispiculum (assembly GCA_030248195.1). NCBI lineage: Eukaryota > Metazoa > Nematoda > Enoplea > Enoplida > Ironidae > Trissonchulus > Trissonchulus latispiculum. The sequence continues at coordinate 11,510 of JASAND010019472.1, read as the reverse complement.
TGAGTTATATACCGTATCTGGTGAAACCACGGCGCCAGCCGGAAGACAGACAGCTAATTTGAAACAGCAAAGATGATCAGAAAAAAATTACTTTCATGTCTAAAATGCAAAAATTCTCAACTTCTGGGGGGCTGCGCCCCCCAGACCTGCATTCACTTTTATACGAATGTTTAATTCTATTTAACTATATACCTCAATCAATGAAACCAACTACAACATGCTTGTTCTAAAAACTTGTATATAAAACATGTGTAGAAATAAATAAATTTGAAAAGAAAAAATTCAATTTTGATGCCGCCCCCCGTGTCAGAATACTCTGGGTGCGCCACTGATTGTAGTATTATTTCTATTATGACTGATGATTGTCCGTCGTCAATGTTCTTTCGGAAGTAAACTTTTTCTTTCTTTTCTTTCTAGAGAGTATCTCTCTATCCCTACTTCAGAAACAAGGGGTAACGGCGCTCATCCTCGGATAAACAGCCGTAGAAGCAGGACTGTCAGCTCGAATGATGACTGCATTAGTGGAAGGGGAGGCAGCCCTTCACGGCTTTACTCACCATACGGACTCCCGTAACCTTCCCCTTACATTAGTACTAAATACAGAATTGATAGTCTTTTGGATGTTTCAGAAGATTAGTTACGCAAACAAAATTCATTCATATTCACTTGAAACAAACCTGCAACGCATAGTTTAAAACTAGACGGACAGACGGCGATTTAAGAACACTAAGATTTTCCGTTGTGCTCAGTTCTGTGACAGCGTTGATCAGATCGCCCAGAAGTAGCGGCATCTGGATGTTGACAAAGGCCACGACAATTGCACTCTAAATGCAACAGTACGTATGAAAAAACAAAAGGATTCAGCTCGTAAAGCCCGTAAAGTACTACTGCACATCAAACTGATTTTTAATTGGTCAAAATCTTTATACAGATTCCTTCAAGACCATAAATATATAATGTAGGGGGAAAATGAAAAGTATAGAAAACTTACTCCAATCGCAACGACTAGATAGAGAATGTCAGGTTTCAGCAGCTTCCATATAAACTGCCAGACAGATTCCTTAGAACTAGACGGTAAGGAAATCTAAAATAAATAAAAACTTCAACAGCCCCATAAAATTCTAATTTGTAAACAGATGTTGACGAAACTGTGCTGCTAACTGAAGAACCCTGATGTTAAGCTACACTTGAACAAGAAAGTAAAATGCTCCTCCGGAGCATCGAAAAGTAATATGGGTGGATGAGGTGAGGTTGCGAAATCAAGAGGACTAGCTTTGAAAACGCTTAATATGGACTAGGTTCTAAAAGAAAGGAGGACTAGGTTGTGGGCGAACTAATATGCACAGCGTCGCCGAACAACCCATATTCGCGGGTAAATATTATACATTCATCTATATCGATTTCTAGACTTTAAATTACAGCTCCAGATTCTAAATTAAATGATATAATCCATATCCGCCTATTCGTACTTCCATGCATATATATACAGTCAGACTTTTCCTTCGAGAAAGTCTAAGCTTACTAGTGTTCATTTTATGATTTATACGGACAGCATATTTACGTAAAGAATAATTTCATAGCGATTGTCATTGACTGCAATCCTGACGGATTGATATGAACCAATGGTTTTACCGCCACATCCCTATCTTTCTGTCCGATACTTGTCATAGTCCAACTAAATTTAAGGTATATATATATATGGCTAGCCTAAAACTGACCAGGCAAACTACTACGTTCTCGCAGATTACCTATTCAACATTTTTACTCTAATGTTGACCGTTCTATATGTGACAAACGCTGAAGCGAAGCGTGCAAGCCCGCGAATATGGGTTGTTCGGCGACGCTGTGCCCATATTAGTTCAACCTAGTCCTCCTTTCTTTTAGAACCTAACCCATATTAAGCGTTTTCAAAAGCTAGTCCTCTTGATTTCGCAACCTCACATCATCCACCCATATTACTTTTCGATGCTCCGGAGGAGCATTTTACTTTCTTGTCCTCTTAGCACTTTAAAGATTCTCTGACAATATTCCAATATTGTTAAACATTGGCTTTAAGATTAGCTCGTATGTCGAGGCCGAGGGAGAATTAGCAAGGGAAGGCCTCCATGAACGAACTTCCCCATCAAAAAAGTGGATCCCCATTTTGGTACCAAATTTTGCAGTGAAAAAATCAGAAAGCGAATTTTTAAAAATTTCTGTTGTTTAACTTAACTAGTTTAATTGGTTGGCATAGCTTAATTTTCCGGCTTAATGATGGATGCGTTTCCAGTGAGACTATATACAATGAGTTAAGAAGGAGCCGGGCATCCCGCACTTTTTGTGGGTGGCATAATGGCAAAAGCTGATCGCCTCGCCAAGGGCTTTCATTTGATACCAAAATTGACCAGTTTCGAAGACTTTCATTTTTGATTTTGAGCCCCACCGGACCCACTGGGGGTGGGGCATCCACCCACAGGTCGGTGGGGCCACTTTTCGTGGGTGGCATAATGCCAAAAGTTGATCGCCTCGTCAAGGGCTTTCATTTGATACCAAACATGACCACCTTTGAAGACTTTAATTTTTGACCCACACCGGTCCCACTGGGGGTGGGGCACCCACCCACAGGTCGGTGGGGCCACTTTTTGTGGGTGGCATAATGACAAAAATTGATCGCCTCACCTAGGGCTTTCATTTGATACCAAACATGACCACCTTTGAAGACTTTCATTTTTGACCCACACCGGACCCACTGGGGGTGGGGCACCCACCCACAGGTCGGTGGGGCCACTTTTTGTGGGTGGTATAATGACAAAAGTTGATCGCCTGGTCAAGGGCTTTCATTTGATACCAAACATGACCACCTTTGAAGACTTTAATTTTTGACCCACACCGAACCCACTGGGGGTGGGGCACCCACCCACAGGTCGGGGGGGGGGGCCACTTTTTGTGGGTGGCATAATGACAAAAGTTGATCGCCTCGTCAAGGGCTTTCATTTGATACCAAACATGACCACCTTTGAAGACTTTAATTTTTGACCCACACCGGACCCACTGGGGGTGGGGCACCCACCCACAGGTCGGTGGGGCCACTTTTTGTGGGTGGCATAATGACAAAAGTTGATCGCCTCGCCAAGGGCTTTCATTTGATACCAAACATGACCACCTTTGAAGATTTTCATTTTTGACCCCCACCTGACCCCCGACCCGCAGGCCCTGGGGGTCAGGGATCACATCCACCGACCTCAGCAGTATGCTCATCGTTTTCAGCGACCCCGATTTACCATATATAGGTACCACCCCAAGGCCGAAAAACGCCATTTCTAGTAAAAGTGGGACTTAGAAACTTTTCGCCAAAACAGGTGAAAAAATGCAAAGTTTGGGCCTATCTCCTGAAAGCTACAGAGCGAAATTAAAAAATCCCCCTCGTTACTTTGTGTGCATTGGCCGAAATATTCAAATAAAATAAACCAAACCGATCTAGCTGCTAGCCTGAGAAAAAAGTCCACCACAACCGAAGTGCCAAAATAGCGAAAGTCCGACTTTGGGGCCTTGGCACAGAGCCAAAATTGGCCAGGTGCCAAAATGACCAAAAAAAGGTAGCATGGGGGGATACTGTCTACCAACATATAACAGTAGTATTGGACCACAACGTTCCAACACTTCGCTAGAAAACGCAGTTCCGAAAAGCGTTATTCACCTAGAAAAAAAAAGCAAACGCAAACTAACTGTTGCCAAGTGCAAAAATTTGAAGTTTCGAATTCGAACCAAAAGTATGGTGATACTTGTAGTACTACTCGAGTACTTTACGATGGTAACATTTTTACCCCTCCCGAATCTCCAATTAGCTGGCACCAGGCCAACACGGTCTCCAGGGGGCCGCGCAGACGCCTTTACACCCATATTATGTAGGGGCGCTATCGCGCCCCTACATAATAAAAATTTTTTTCAACGACGGGAGTTCTTTCAATGGAAATTTAATTTCGAAGTAAACCAAAAAATATATATCCCTTCAAAAGTCAACAACGTAAAACACACAGTAAAAAAGGTAAAGGTTTACCCCAGGAGATATCTCCGTCCTGCCACAGGACATGGAGTGCCGGTGCTCATCCCCGGATTCTCAGCCGTAGAGCCAGGAGTGCCACCTCAAATGATGGCTGCATCCATGGAAGGGGGGCCGGCCCTTCTACACAGACTCCTGTTACCTTCCCACCCTAGTGGTACCCATTTACCGACCAGTTAAGGATGGATAGCTGGGTTGGCTAGAGTCGAGAAAGCTTTGTGGCCTCTAGGGATCGAACCACCGACCGTAAGATCCGAAGTTCTGACCAGCGCCTTGGACCACTCGGCCATCCCGACAGTGTTAACACCAATCAACCGCCACATTAAGGCAAACCAAAACCAACTCCACAAGAAGGAATATAATTAAATCTCACCTGTGGTCGTTCAATAAGAGATCTCGGCTTAGATTTCTTCGCCCTAGTGCCACCATCAGTGCTACAAGAAGCTACTGATAATGTCAAATAACGATGACCGGCCAGTCCAGTACAAACCAGAAGTGCCGGCAACGACTTTTGACGACAGGCCGTCAACTGCAAACGACAATAAGCTGACAGTCGCAGGGCATACAATCGATGTAGCTGTGGTATGATATTAGCCGCTGTCAGAACTGATCTGTGGCAAATTTTGTGAAATCTAACAGCAGATGACGAGAAAGTTCGGCAACTGAAAAAAGCGAAAATATAAAGTCATTGTCACAATTAGCAATAATTTGCTTCCACTTCATGTCGAAGACTACATAGTGCATCCTGTTACCTTTCCAAGATAGCAGATTATCACTCCGTATGCATTGGCGGACCGTCGCTTATTATATACTTTGCAACCTGGGCTTACTCTAGTGGGGGGGGGGGTGGGGGGGGCCCCCCATAAACACCCTTCCCCCCCCCCAAAAAAAATCGTTCCCCCCAAAAATCGCCCCCCCAAAAAAAGTGGGTGCCCCTTTTGGTACCAACTTTTGCCCTGAAAAAATCGCTCAGAAGGCCAAATTTTCAAAAATTTTCCGGCTTCGCCGGTAATTTTTAGTCGATTTTTGGCTATTTAAGCGATATTTTTGCACTAAAAATGAACTTTTTTGGGGATATAAACACTATATAAACAGCGCTATTTTTAGGATGTTTTTAGAAAAATTTTGAAAAATTTTCGCCCCCCAAGAATGACTCGACCCCCGTGGCCCCCTCCCAAGAAAAATTCCCTAGAATAAGACCAGGCAACTGGCTATGTTGGGCATTATACGTGAGTTCGGGGTCTCTCCCCACCCCCAATGGACCGGTCCCCTGACCAACCTAAAACGTTTTGGCTACCCCCCTACCCCCACATCGGCCCTTCGGCCCTCCTCCCTAAAAATGTTCAAAGCCTAAATTTTTTGGAAATGTTTATTCAAAAATTGGAAATTGGAATTTTAAAAACACTACAAAAAATTAGCGAAAAATAGTTAAAATTAGCTTAATTACGTACACTAAAGACCGCTAAAAATAGCTAAAATTTGAGAAGTCTTTTAGTTTTTTGACCGATTTTTCGCCGAACCAACCCCTCGAAAGTTTTTCTAACCCCTCCACCACTTTTTTCGCCAGCCACACCTATGATTTTGAAGTATTGAAGGAGTTCATCATAGCAATTTAGAAATGTTAAAAGAAATGTGGGAACAAGTCCTGATATTTGTGTGTATATATATATAACATACGTACAATCACTTTACAAGTCTTGAAATATGCAGAATTGTTTTACATACGGAAATGTCCAAGCAAATTTGACAGAGCACTTTGGCAAAATGAGCAAAGGAAAATGCTGCATCACCAGTGCAAACTGAAATAAACAACAATTATATGCAACGCGGCAAAAAATTGATATAGGGATGGGACGTGGGACAAAAATCCTCGTAAAAAGAAATGTCATTCTTGATTGCCCAGACCAATCTGCGTGGAACTAGACACAATTGTAGTTTGAGTGCTGGGCTACATGGAACTACAGCGTTTTTGCTATATATACATTCAGATTCAAAGCGTTAGTGCACTATGACAATAAAGTGCCGTCCCTAGTTAGCAATTCCAAGTTGCCCCGCAGTCCAACTTGGGGTGAAGGTGGCGATCGGAAGCGTTTTCAACCAGCTATCATTAGTTCCTTTGGCTAAAATCGAAGGAAACTTTATCTAAAATGTAGAGAATGTCGAAAAGAACAAAATAATATCGAAACAGCGCAGTAATTTGAAAAGCATTAAGCGATAAGGTGTCCCAAAGCCAATTTTCCCTTTTTAATGCAATTCTAACACTGATTATTTTTTATAAATTTCTTGGCAAACGGTTCTAAATAAACGTAAAATGCTTTGAAACTATCAAATTCCAAGTTTTGGTTTTGCATTACCTGCCATTTGTTTATACTGTGAAGTTTTCCAGCCTTTGCTGACGCTGTCAAAGGGATTATATAACGATTATGCTAAAATTGTCGGTAAAAGTTCAATGTTTTTTGGATTCTAGAGTAAAAAATACGCATTCAGGTAAAGTTTGAACATAATGGAAGTGATAACAAGGATTTAATTAACCAAACATTTTTTAACAACTTCAAAATTTCGGTTTAACAATTAAGCTCTATAAAGATTAGTGTATATATACTGACTTTTTCCTACAGGGGGGGGTGGGTGGGGCGGGGCGGCCTCCCCCCCCCCCAGAAATTCGTCCCCCCTAGACTTGGTTCACCTCCTCCCAGAATCTCCCCCAGGATTCGGGCGGGCCTCCTCCCCCCCAGAACTTTAAAGTGCTCCGAAAAATAGGGTTTGAGGGTAGATTTTGAAAAATTTTTCCGGCTTCGCCGGTTTTTTAGGCATTTTTAAGCATTTGTTAGCTATTTTATGCTCAAATTTAGGTTAAAAATACTTAATATAGTCGAGGAGGGTAAAAAAACACCGACAAAGAGGGGTAAGAAAAGAACACCCCCACGGAGAACTCAATATAGCAGGTAGAGAGACCTAGTATAGCGCAAAATAAAGGGCGATCTTTATACAACAAAAGCATACCCAAAACATTGGTATGGACCAAAGCAGTCGACTCTGATAGTGTTTCAAAGTTGACCTCCTCAAACCTCCTCCAAAACCTAAGAATTCCGAAGTTTTGGTAAGCCTATTTCTAGAAGCCTGTAAGGAAAACTTAGCTAGTCTTTTGCATAGGGGTATGTGAAGCCCCTCTATCGATTGGTATAGACGGCAGCGTCCTACCTTTTATCCCAGCTGAGTACTGGCATGCATAGGTGAACCAGGCTACAGTTTACCCCCTGTGAGACCCCCCCCACGGAGAGGCCAGACCCCCCACCCCCCTTACCCGACCTCGACTACTCCCCCCCCCCCCGAGCTCAGACCCCCCTCCCCCCCTAAAATGGGGCCCAAACAAGAGAAAAAATGCTAAATTTTTGCAAAACTTTTTGCAATTTTTCAAAAATTTTTTGAAAAAATTGTCTAGAAACAGTTAATAACGCTAAGAAATAGGTTTTAAAACGCAATACGAGTGGTTTTTTATTAGATTTATGTCGAAAATGGTCGATTTTATGTCCAAAAAGGGCCATTTTTAGCTGAAAAAATTTGGGTACAGTTTGGGTACAGTTTTTTTTGAAAATTTCCGATTTTTTGAGACCCCCCCAAGCCAGATTTGGACTTTTTACTCCCCCCCCAACCCAAACAGGTGGTACACCTATATATGCTGACATGTTTTTTTCTTACCCGCCAATTTTGACCCTCGGCGGGTAAAAAAACAGCACCCAATTTTTAAAAATTGTCCCATATGCAGTTCTGAACAATTCTGATCGTCCTAAACGATACAGCACGTCATGTTAGTGATTCCGGTTCAAAAAATACACCCTAAGGGCCTCAGATAGCTCATAATTTAAGGTTGAAAATTTGCTTCATCATCATGCCAGGTTTCATATGCTTTCAAGGCAAATTTTTCAAAAACTCAAAAAACTTATTGAAATTGCCATTTAATGCTAAAACTAACTCTGAAATAATGATAAATAATGACATTAGCAAGTGTTTTGGTATAATTGTATATAACTGTCTAAGCCGCTTATGCGGCTATATATCCGGTCATTTCATGTGTTGGCATCAATGTACCTGACTATGTTAGATAAGCAGCTTAGAAATCCGCCACAGAAATCCCGCCCCCCACTTCCGCCCCCAGAAATTTTTGCCTAGGAAGAATCCAGTATATATATTAGCAAAAATTTATCAATTTCCAAGCCCTACATATTTTCGCAAACGAAAACTACATACTGACAGAAGCTTTTGAGTATATACGTTTAATGCACTGTACATCGAAAAAGGAGCATTTTAAGCTAAAAAAATTAGGTCCAGTATAAAAACTTATGGGGGTCTCCCCCCCCAAATTTTGGATTTTGGCGGGATCCCCCCGATCGCGAGCCAAATTTGGATCTTCTACTCCCCCCAACGCAAAGGTGGTACCCGACACCTACATGCATAGGTGTAACGGAGATTTGGGGTGGGGGAGGCTCCCCCCCCCCCAACATTTGGGGGTGGGTGGGGGGGGGCCCTCTGGCGACCCCCCCCCCCAACCCTCCCCCAAAAAAATTTTTCATTTTTTATGCCAAAAATCGCATTTTCAGCCGTTTCTAATGATAAAAAACATCTAACCATAAAGTAATTTTAACATTAGACAGTGGTTTTAAACTCAAAAACTTGATTGCCAACATGTTTCCAAGTCCAAAATAAGGACAATATTGAGTCATAAGATCCATAATACAGTTAAAAACGTGTATTTCTCATAATAATAAACAGTTTAAGCCAACAATTTGGACATTTTTGAAAATTTTTTCAAAATTTACCTAAAAATACCCAATTTTTGGCCATTTTTCGCGCCGTCGGCGCGACTACCCCCCCCCCCCCCCCCCCACCTTGGGGGGGGGGACGTCCCCCCCCCCAAAAAAGTTTTGGGAGTTGAAAAAAGGCTTGGGGGGGGGCTACCATAGTTTCCCTGGAAATTTTGGTTGGGGGGGGGGGGTAAACTTCGGAAATTTGGTGGTCGACCCCCGAAATGTGATGGGAGTACCCCCCCCCGAACCATAGGTGTAATTGGGGGGAGGTTTGGGGGGGGGGGGAGTAAACCCCCCACACCCATTTTTACAATCCACCTCCAAAAATTTTTGGGGGCCCCCGGCTCCCCCCCCGCGGGGGGGGGGGGGGTAGTCGCGCCGAAGGCGCGAAAAATTGGCCAAAAATCTTGTATTTTTAGGGTAAATCTTGCAAAATTTTTCAAGAATGTCAAAATTTTTGGCTTAAACTGTTCATTATTGCGTGAAATACACGTTTTCAAAAGTTTTATGGACTTTCTGACTCAATATTGACCTTATTTTAGACTTAGAAACATGTTGGCAATCAAGTTTTCGAGTTTAAAACTCCTGTCTAATGTCAAAATTACTTCCTAGTTGAATGTTTTTTGGCATTAGCAATGGCTGAAAATGCGATTTTTGACATAATAGAATAAAATTTTTGGGGGAGGTTTGGGGGGGGTCGTGGGGGGGTTTGGGGGGGTCTAAAAAGGGGGCCCCCCGCAAAATTCCGGGGGAGGGGGCCCCCCAACCCAAATCCCCGTTACACCTATGCCCCCCCCCCAAAATTCGGACCTCAGAAAATTCAAAAAATGGCCAAAAAATGCAAAATTTTCTGTAATTTAGCCCTTTTTTCATCAAAATAAGGCTTGTTCTTAACGTTTTAGGCGTTTTTGCACCGTTTTAAAGCGATTTTAGGCCAAAATTTTAGAAAAATTTTTCAAAAAATGACCATTTTTCGACCAAATTTAGCTAACTTTTTGGGTCCAAAAATCGTTGGGGGGGGGGTTCGGGGGGGTAGCCAAAAGTGGGGGGAGGGATAGTCCAAAAATCTGGGGCGGGAGGTAAATTTGGTCGACAAGTTTGGGGGGGGGATACCCCCCCCCCCCAACCCCCCCCTAAGGAAACTATGGGGGCTACCCCCCCCCCCAACCCCCCCACCCCACCTTACACCTATGCCTACATGTGCTCGACTGGCACATGACAGAGATACAAAATCTAGTGCAAATGTAAGTTCGAGTCTTGTACAGCGTTTTTTCAAAATCGGATTTCATCAAATTTTCGTCATTTTTATTTTCTGAACGTCATTTTTATTTTTCCAACGTCAAAAATAAGTTTTTTCCAGAAATAGGGTTTCGTTTTCATTTTAGGCTATATATATTCGTAATTTCGGTTTAATTTTTATATTTATATAACTTGTTGCTTCATGTTTCACACTGTCCCGCAGGTATATATATATATCTATATATATATATATATATATATTATGTAGGGGCGCGATAGCGCCCCTACATAATATGGGTGTAAAGGCGTCTGCGCGGCCCCATGGAGACCGTGTTGGCCTGGAGCCAGCTAATTAGAGGTGCGGGAGTGGTAAAAAGGTTGCCATCGTAAACAACTCGAGTAGTACTACAAGTACCACCATACTTTTAGTTCGAATTCGAAACTTTGAATTTTTGCACTAGGCGATAGTTACGGTGCGTTTATTTTTTTCTCGGTGAATAACGCTTATTGGAAATGCATTTTACGGCTAAAGTGTTGGAACGATGTGGGCATTTTGGCACCATACTACTATTATAATATGTTGGTAGACAGGATCCCCCCATGCTACCTTTTTTTGGTCATTTTGGCACCTGGCCAATTTTGGCTCTGTGCCAAGGTCCCAAAGTCGGACTTTCGCTATTTTTCGCAAATTTTGGTCACACTTTTCTAGAACTGGGTAGAAGCTGGAGAGGTCTAGTACCTTTTGTTGAAAATTACCAGTAGGGGTGCATATAGTAACGAGGGGGATTTTTTAATTTTGCTCCCTAGCTTTCAGGAGATCAGCCCAAGTCCCACTTTTACTTGAAATGACTTAAAAGTCACTAAAAACGGCTTTTTTCGGCCTCGGGGTGGTCCCCATTATATAGTAAATCGGGGTCGCTGAAAACGATGAGCATACTGCCGATACCGGCCGAAGTGACGACTGGTCAGCATGGCTCCTGTGGTTCCTCGCCCAGGGTCAAAGTTGGGAAAACTCACTCTAAACAGCGTTTTTCGGCGTTTTGGTCGGGGCATATATAGTAAATCGACTACGCTCATTTCAATGGGCATATATCCGAAGCCGACGGTCAAGTGACCACTGGTCACTACAGCCTATGAGGCCTATTGACCACTGGTCAAACTGCCTAAAACTGCGTTTTTCGGCGTTTTGGTCGGGGGCATATATAGTAAATCGACTACGCTCGTTTCAATGGGCATATCTCCGAAGCCGACGGAAGTGACCACTGGTCACTACAGCCTATGGGGCCTATTGACCACTGGTCAAACGGCCTAAAACTGCGTTTTTCAGCGTTTTGGTCGGGGGCATATATAGTAAATCGACTACGCTCGTTTCAATGGGCATATCGCCGAAACCGACGGAAGTGACCACTGGTCCAGTGACAGTGACC
>JASAND010019469.1:0-27073 GCA_030248195.1 Trissonchulus latispiculum | reverse complement strand
CATGGCAGGGAATCCAATATATGGTTGGATAGCTTAGAGTTAATAACAGACACATCCATAACTGGGGTTTTACTGGGGGGATGGCCCCCACGTTTTGGGTCCCCCCCCCGACTCGACCTCTTCCCCCTCCCCCCACTCACCCTAAGGTGGCCAGAAATTGCGAAATTTTAAGGATTTTTAATCAAAATTTTCAAAAATTTTAAGGCTTCGCCGGGAAATTTTTGGTCAAAGATCGTCTATTTTGGTGAAAAAAACTTAATTTTTGAGCACTTTTAAGCTTAGTTATAGCAGTATATACGTATATATGTGTAGAAAACAGGCTTTTTATACTGTGAGCACGTGGGCTTTATTTGAACGGGAATCTCAACAAATCATGTTCAGTTCAAATTTCGACCCAAACTTCACCAACTTTGGCCGGCCAGTACCGAAAAATTACGCACAGAGACGGAAAATCATATAGCATTTGAACGACCCCGATATGTATACTGTTTAACCATATATAATTGCCCCATATATAGCCCAGCCTGACTTATTAAGGCGCCTTTGAAGCATACTTTTTGGCCATTTTAGCGTTTTGGTCAACTTTGGCTCCCAGCCAAAAATTTTTTCCGACTCCGGGAGGCATAAAAACTATTTTTCTTATTTTCTTATTTTTGATTTGTACTACAAGAATATATATATATATATATACAAGTAATTAAAATGCTCCTCCGGAGCATGAAAAAGTAATATGGGTTGTGGTGAGGTTGTAAAATCAAGAGAGGACTAGTCTTAAAAATGCTTAATATGGGGCTAGGTTCAAAAAAGAAAAGGACTAGGTTGTGGGCGAATTAATATGGGCACAGCTTCGCCGAGCAACCCATATTCGCGGACTGAAAAAGTTATACACATACACAAACGTATACCAGTGTTCAGATTTAGTTACGGTGCCTCGTTGTAGGACAGGCTCATATGTTAAGCGGTTGCAACTTGTTTTCCTTAATTTACAACCTCCCTACGGAACTCATATGTATTTTACAGGCTAGTTTTTGCTTATGTACAACCTGCCTACGACGACTCATATGTATTTTACATGCGACGAAGGAGCACTTTTTGTTCTTGTTTTCTATTATTTTATATATGTATGCTCATGAAGGTATGTATATATATATAGATATCTTTCAGCAGTAGCAAGCAAGCCAACCACAGCACTCCACAACCACTTTGACCATGCAGTTCTATGACAAAAGTTGCTCAGCTCGCTTAGGGCTTTCACTTGGTACCAAATTTGACCACTTTTGAAAAATTTCATTTTTGACCCAAAATCGCCTAAGTCCCCACCCCACCCCACCACAGCACTCTGCAGCCACTTTGAGTATGCAGTTCTATGACAAAAGTTGCTCAGCTCGCTTAGCGCTTTCATTTGATACCAAATTTGACCACTTTTGAAAAATTTTATTTTCGACCACTTGACCCCCCACCGACCTGACCCTCCAGGTGGCAAAGTGGAACCAGCACAGCAAGATGCGTGGGTCAGACTGCAAAACGGATGCCAGGAATGAGCTGGGCGCACCGGAAAACCCCTATAGACAATGTTTTGTCAGGCTATGTACAGTCCTACATGGTGTTCCCGTAAGTCGGTACTGACCGGACCCTCCAGACGGCAAATTGGAACCAGCCCAGCAAGATGGGTGTGTCGGACGGCAAAATGGAGACCGGGAATGAGCTGGGCGCACCAGAAAATCCCTATAGACAAAGTTTTGAGAGGCCAAGTAAAGCCTACTATGGACCTCCCGGAAGCGGTTACCGACCTGACCCCTCAGACGGTCAAGTTGAACCAGCCCAGCAAATTGGGTGAATTGGGCAGCAAAACTGATAGCGGGAATCCATTCTCCGTCCCAAAAACCTTTATATGCAAGATTTGAGAAGTCTATCTTGAAAAATAAGCGAAAAAACTAAGTTCAAAATCGGACCCAACATTCACCAACTTTGGCGGGCCACTGTGGCGCTGTGGCGCAACATATCGAAAATCCGACTTCAAACGTCATAATCCAGATATATGTCCTAATCAACCATATATAACTTGTCTGGTTTGTATTTGCACAAAGAGCTGGAAAGAAGCTAATCCCAGGCATACTTTTGGCCATTTCGACGTTCTGAGCCGACTTTGTGGCGCCACTGTGGCGCTGCGGCGCACTGTGGCGCGGCGGCGACCACATATATCGAAAGTCAGTAACCTATATATATTGATGATATAGCGCAATAGGTGTCTGAACTTCGCTACATTCTGTGCTGTGAAAGAGGCTACAAAATGGTGACATACGAGGGTAAAACGGAGACACCGGAAAAAAAACATCGCTGGCATAACTGCCGGCAGGTGCAACTTTTTAACGGTAAGTGTTAGGGAGATGAAATTTTCCAATTATACTAAACTCGACACGGACTTTCTTTTGCGCACAAAATTTGCGCAGCCTCTGCGCAGCGCCTCTGAAGGCAGTCATTGGGGCGTTTTGACTCATATTATAGGGGTCGCTACCGCGACCCCTATGATATATATATATTATATATATACAAGAAATAAAAATGCTCCTAAAGAGCAAAGAAAGGAATATGAGTCAACATGGAACATGTAAAATGCTAAATATTGTCGGTTGTAAATTAAGAATAAGACAAGCATGTAAAATGCTAATATGAGTCTGGTGAGGTTGGAAAGTGCAGAAGACAAGTTTGTACACGCACCAATATGAGTGCATGCCAAATAGACTCATATTGGCATTATTAGTATTCTGAAGGCAAGTGGTTGCGAATTTCGGTTATATATCACTCACGTAATGTCAGCAAGATGAGACAGGATAGTTTTAGGGTGGATGACAGGATGCTACACAGGTTACGCACGTATGTACGTATATAATGTCACGAAAGTTAACATCAGAATTAACTTTGAGTCTCTGAATACATGAGTTATACAAACGCTTAATTAATAATGTTATATATATCCGTCCGTCGGCACATTGTTGACTAACAGCTGTTTGACAGTTTCCTAAGGAGAAAAGTTGACAATGTTGACCATGGTTGGGATATCCATGTGACGTCAATAACGCTACTTATTCGTCCTAACTCCTGCGTAGAAATATATCCGTTAGAATTCCGCAATGGATGCATGCATTATTGTTAAGGCATGCCAATATGAGTCTATTTGGCATGCACTCATATTGGTGCGTGTACAAACTTGTCTTCTGCACTTTCCAACCTCACCAGACTCATATTAGCATTTTACATGCTTGTCTTATTCTTAATTTACAACCGACAATATTTAGCACTTTACATGTTCCATGTTGACTCATATTCCTTTCTTTGCTCTTTAGGAGCATTTTTATTTCTTGTTTATCCACTTTTTACATGTCGTTGACATAAAAGCGTTAAAGAATCATTAAGCATTATATATGCATTAAATACTCTGACTCACGTGTGTGGTTCTATGGCAAATTGGCTCAGTTCCTCCCTGACACCCCTCACACCAGACCGCTCCACAGCAAGTTAGGGTAAGTGGGTCTATGATAAAAGCTTAGTTTTCCCCCAGCCCTGCCCCAGCACAGCACTCTACAGCCACTTTGAGCATGCACTTTTATGAGAAAAGTTGCTCAGCTCACTTGGGGCTTTCATTTGGTACCAAATTTGACCACTTTTGAAAAATTTCATTTTTGACCGAAAATCGCCTAAGTCCCCACCCCACCCCACCACAGCACTCTACAGCCACTTTTAGCATGCAGTTCTATGAGAAAAGCTGCTCAGCTCGCTTAGGGCTTTCATTTGGTACCAAATTTGACCACTTTTGAAAAATTTCATTTTTGACCGAAAATCGCCTAAGTCCCCCACCCGTACCCCAGCACAGCACTCTACAGCCACTTTGAGCATGCAGTTCTATGACAAAAGTTGCTCAGCTCGCTGAGGGCTCTCACTTGGTACCAAATTTGACCACTTTTGAAAATTTTTATTTTCGACCCAAAATCGCCTAAGACCCCACCTCTACCCCAGCACAGCACTCTACAGCCACTTTGAGCATGCAGTTCTATGGCAAAAGTTTCTCAGCTCGCTGAGGGCTTTCATTTGATACCAAATTTGACCACTTTTGAAAATTTTCATTTTTGACCACATGACCTCCCACCGACCTGACCCACCAGATGGCAAAGTGGAACCAGCACAGCAAGATGGGTGGGTCCGACGGCAAAAGAGATGCCAGGAATGAGCTGGGCGCACCAGAAAACCCCTATACGCAATGTTTTGAGAGGCTATGTACAGTTCTATATGGTGTTCCCGGAAGTCTGTACCGACCGGACCCTCCAGACGGCAAAGTGGAACCAGCACAGCAAGATGGGTGGGTCCAACGGCAAAACGGACACCGGAAATGAGCTGGGCGCACCAGAAAACCCCTATAGACAAAGTTTTGAGAGGCCAAGTACAGCCTACTATGGACCTCCCGGAAGAGGTTACCGACCTGACCCCTCAGACGGTCAAGTGGAACCAGCCCAGCAAATTGGGTGAATCGGGCAGCAAAACTGATTGCGGGAATGAATTCTCCGTCCGCAAAAACCTTTATATGATCGGTTTGGAAAGTCTATCTTGAAAAATAAGCGAAAAAACTAAGTTCAAAGTCGGACCCAACATTCACCAACTTTGGCGGGCCACTGTGGCGCTGTGGCGCAACATATCAAAAATCCGACTTCAAACGTCATAATCCGGATATATGTCCTTATCAACCATATACAACTTGTCTGGTTTGTATTTGCACAAAGAGCTGGAAAGAAGCTAATCCCAGACATACTTTTGGCCATTTCGACGTTCTGAGCCGACTTTGTGGCGCCACTGTGGCGCTGCGGCGCACTGTGGCGCGGCGGCGACCACATATATCGAAAGTCAGTAACCTATATATATTGATGATATACCGCAATAGGTGTCTGAACTTCGCTACTTTCTGTGAAAGAGGCTACAAAATGGTGACATACGAGGGTAAAACGGAGACACCGGAAAAAAAACATCGCCGGCATAACTGCCGGCGGGTGCAACTTATTAACGGTACGTGTTAGGGGAATAAATTTTCCAATTATACTAAACTCGACACGGACTTTCTTTTGCGCACAAAATTTGCGCAGGATCTGCGCAGGAATCTGCGCAGCCTCTGCGCAGCGCCTCTGAAGGCTGTCATTGGGGCGTTTTGACTCATATTATAGGGGTCGCTACCGCGACCCCTATGATATGCGGCAGCGCCTAGGTTTACCGAGAGCGTGTGAGGCTTAGAATAGAGCGTGCTTTTACTAACGTCTAAGCCTAAGCCATTTTTTAAGCATAAGCTCAGCCTAATAAATTAAGCTAACAAACAAAATAGACAAAAAACTGATGGTCCTCGCATAGCAGGGTGGGCATGCATTCATCCGAGGACCGCTATCCGAGGATATATATATATATATATATATATATAAATGGGATAATATGTGTTATAAATTCCTGAGAAAGGATATATCCGATATCGCAAAAAGTTGCTCAGCTCGCTTAGGGCTTTCATTTGATACCAAATCTTACCACTTTTGAAGAATTTTATTTTTTGACCCAAAAATCGCCTTGCCTATGCGAGATATATGTTCAACCCACCCCCCCACAGCACTCTACAGCCACTTTGGGTACGCAGTTCTATGACAAAAGTTGCTCAGATCACTTAGGGCTTTCATTTGTATACACGTAAAAACCGTATGGCGTGCCTATCCGACTTATGGGTTTATCCTCGGATAAGCGAATATTATCCTCGGATAGTTAACATGAGCAGAAAGGAATGCATCGTGGGACTGCCTATCCGAGGTTACCTCCGGATAGTGATCTCGGATAGTAATGCCTATGCGAGGCATAAAAAAAAGTTATTTTTTGAATTACTAATTAGCTTAATTAATTAGACTGAAAAAAGCTTATGCTAAAAAAATGGCTTAGGCTTAGACGGAGTGTAAAAGCACGGCTCTCTTCTCGGTAAGCCCCTAACACGCTCTCGGTAAACCTCTACCACCTGCGCTGCCGCGGGAGGAACGCGTTATTTGGGCGTCCTCGCTTAGGGGAAGTTTACATATATATATATATATATATATATATATATATATATATATATATATATATATATATATATATATATATATATATATATATATATAAGTCGATTTCTGGGATGCTCGCAGATAGAACGGACAACCTGAAAAATCTATTTTCTTCAGTTGATTCGAGTTGATTAGTATTAGTAGGCATAGTAAAACCTGCAAATATCAGTTTGTTTTGGTGCGCGGTTAATGAGTAAGGTCCATTTTTGTGATTTTGCCATGTTAGCTAAATGGCCAATTTTACTTCTTGACTTTGTTCCACTGTATTAATTGACATAGACTTAGTACTGTGCTACTTTTGGTTCTCAAATTGTTCATAGAGCCCTACTATGGCTATGCAAAAGGCGTTCTTCTTCAGCTGTCATGTAGTTTTCGAAATCTGCAGTTTTAAAGTCACTTACCCCCCCCCCCCCCCAGACGAGAGTAGTAGTAGTAAGTTTATTCGAACTAGAGAGCTTATTACTGCGAGGCGGGACGCAATTTTTTAATATATCATTTTTAGGATCATAATAAATCCGCTGGCCAAAAATGAGCCAAATCCCAGAGCCAGTGTTGAGATATGACTCTTCAAAGTTCAAAAAATCACCGATTTTGGGCCAAAACAGCGATTAAGTCAAGTGTGGGGAGCCATCGCCGACTAATGGGAAAAGACAGTGAGCTAATATTTTCAGCAAAAACTTGGTACAGTAGACAGTGTTTTATATCAATTTCAGCCAAAAATGAGAAATATAATTTTTTATTTTCCAGCACACAACATGCGACCGAGCATGATATATTTAAAAGTTGCGTCCCGCCTCGCAGTAATAAGCTGTCTAGCTCGAATAAACTTACTTCGCACTACTCTCGACTGGTGGGGGTCAGTGACCTTAAAACTGCAGTTTCCGAAAACTACATGACAGCTGAAGAAGAACGCCTTTTGCAACATCATAGTAGAGCTCTATAAACAATTTGAGGACCAAAAGTAGCACCGTACCGCGTCTGTCTTGCAATATAGTGGAACAAAGACAAGAAGTAAAATTGCCCAGTTAGCTGCCATAAAAAATCACAAAAATGGACCTTACTCATTAACCGCTCGTCAAAACAAGCTGATAGTTGTAATTGTTACTATGCCTACTAATCCTAATCAACTGGCATAGAAACAGAATATCGATTTTTCAAGGTGGTCCGCTAACAACGACGCCAGATCTGAACCACTCAGAAATCCACTATATATATATATATATATATATATATATATATATATATATATATATATATATATATATATATATATATATATATATATATATATATATATATATATATATATATATATATATATATATATATATATATATATATACAACTTTAGAAATGCTATGTTTGTAATCTCAGCTTTGAATTTGGGAAGGTTCCTAATCCCACCTTCGTGCAATTTATCTTGAAACCTTCTGTTAACTACTTTACCGTTCCTAGCTCTTAATTCAGCCAGAGTTTAAAATCAAGTCAATGAAAGTCTATGACTCGTCCTTAATATTTAATTTAAAATATTTGATTTTAGTCCGTTTTTTAGCCCGTCTATTGATGCTAAAAACAATTAAACAAAAGGTGCTAAATTTATTTAAAGCTGCTCAGATTTTCGGTTTTCGCCAGTACCAAGAGGAACACAGCAGGGAAACCCATAAGATCGCGAAGAAAAGATATAGGAACAGAGGATTCGCAGCTCGAAAAATTGTTATTGTAATTAGACTCACTTCGCACTTATTGTTTTTCAGTCTGCAGTGAACCGGCAACGTGGCAATGGTAAAGGTCAGCCAAGAACGAGCGCAGGTTATCAATCAGCTGGTATCCAGCCACTTAGGACGAGCAGGGATGATCAGCCAGCTGCTGCTGCTGGATCGAGCCGTGGTAAACAGCCTGCTAGGGTGAGTCGGAATTATGAGCGGTGACGATCAAAGAAAAAACCTTAAACCAAAATCTTATGAACGGAACTGTTTGCTAAACACTACAGACTAAGAACGAAGTTACTTGCAGGTTTTTGGTAGGTGTCGCTATGTTGATATGACATTAAATGACTGCAGAAGTCCAAAAAGACAAGCTCACAATGCAATTTGAACATAACGAAGCATCGAATGCAATGTCGTGGCCGACACTACCCAAGTTGATTAGTTGGTATTGTGGCATCCTACATTCCTCACTTCATGTTTCAATTTTTCTGTTCAGCTAAAACTATGGTGCGTTGTCTGGGGTCCGAGTTCATTCATCTTGTCGCAAAAGGTTTCAGCAGCGCAAAACCAAACTTCCTACAATAGGCTTGATTCAAGATTTTTAAAAATTGCACATGTACCTACATATGCAGATGTCCTGCCGTTACAGTTCATCTTTTTTGCAGTTTCATAGCAAAACGGTTGTTATCATACTCTTTTTATTAAACTATTTTATTAATTTCAGAAGGCGGCCGCCACACTACGCAAAAAACGGACAACAACTTCTTGCAGCAAATCGAAAAAAGAGGGAAAAGCCAAACAAACAGTTGCAACAAAGACGCAATCCCAGAAAGGATCTAAACAGGAAGACCGGACGAAATGACAGCAGTCAGCCTGGCCCAAGCAAGGTATATACACCATTCCTTACTACATGTTTATAACCATCACATGGATGGGAACTGAAGATCTTTACATATATATATCGAAGCTCAAATATCCGGATTATGCATTAAGGAGGGGGGCGGAGGCTACGAACGGTTTTGCCAAACTTGTCCAGAAAGACCTACCTTTTGGCACTTGATTGGCTAACTAACATATCAATAGGTGTGGATATAGTAGGTCCCCTACCTCGCACTGATCTGTGGTCGAGTACTATATCAAAGCAAAATAGTTCGTAGTGGGCATTATTGTATCTAACACACATCGATTCTGGTATAGATTGCCAAAGTGCGGATTTGGGTGCCCAATATTGATTTTTTCAAAAATTCAAATTCAAAAATTCAATTTTCAAAAATTGTTGCATAATACAAAAATTCGGAGGAATGTAGTCTGCAACAATTTTTATATCATTAGAAAGAGCAGAAAAAATGCTACAAAGTTGTCGAATTAGTTTTTTAATTGCACTAACGTAACCTAATTAAAGTTATAATTAATTACTAAAAATAAGTAATAAATCACCCTACAGTAAGCCTTAGGCTAAGGGGCCAATCAGTGAGTAGACACACGCTTATATGAAAGCGTGTAGGTAGTGCAATGTAGGACCCCCCCCCCGGAAGTAACGGGGGCGTCCCGAGTTAACGCACCGAGCATACCTAGCATGATTCGTTCATGCTAGTGTAAGAGTGCCTCACTCTTACTATTATACACTCTTGTTCTTACATACTATCATGTCGCATATTTTAGTGACTTGGCTTCCAAAATGGCTGCCCTTGAAATCGAGCCAAAGTAAGAATGCAACGATATTGTACCTCAGGTTCTGTATTATCAGTTTATCAGCTTTCATGGTTAAGCATTTACGAGGCTTATCTGCCACCAAATACGCCTGCTTTCCAAGACGTTTGAACCATTTTGAACATTATCTTGCCTTTAATTGTAATCAATGCTGATGGTGCCTAACTTTGTGCCTAATGTTTGTGTATCCATTTGAACAGTCGTTACTTTCGTTGGCTTCGTAATAATGTTTATTGATATTCTGCGAAATATTACTCACGTAAATGACTCTCTTTGATACTCACAGCATTATGTCATTACTGTCATTTTTACAATTTCGTCTACAATTTTTGTCATTACTGGGAAAGTATTATGTCATACAATAAACACGTATCAATTTCAGCATGATTTCACAGTTTCAGCTCTTTTCTACAGGTCTAGTAAAATTCCGGACTTGAATTGAATTGAATGATTATTTAATACCGGTCTGATTAAATCAAGTTCTTACTTTTTACAAGTACACTTGCTGTGCGTAATATTCTATAAGTACACTCACTCGCGAAAACTGCCCAGACTGATGTGCGACAGTTCTTCAGCAATAACAATTTACCAATTTCTGAACAATTTCTGAAATTTCGGAACAATTTTATTCTTGTCCTATTTCTTTTTTAACGTTCTCAGTAAAATTTAAGTAAAAAATGTTAAAGCTTTATGAAAGAAACTTTAAAAATTCCCCCAATAATTAATAGTCAACCGAACCATAGACGGTTCAAGAAGCTTGAAAAATACTAATCGCTCCCTCTTTTGGCAGAAAAACCCCCACCCGCTGCGCACGCATAAGAAAATTTTAGAAAGTCATCTGCACGTAGTTTGTCCTAAGCCATGCTGTCTTTCAGCAGCACTCTACTGCAGCGCAACCAGCTGCAAATTAAACTGCAAATGAAGGAAACTTGTACGCCACGATTTCTAATGCTCTTCTGCAGTTGCATTCAAAATTTCAGACGGTTGCAACCGATCTATAGCTAGTTATAGGCCGTGCTGTATTTCGCAGCACTCTACTGCAGCGCAACCACACGCAAACTTCACTGCCAAAGAAGGATACTTATACGGCAGAATTTCTGATGCTATTCTGCACATGAATTCAAAATTTCTGACGGTTGCAACCTCTCTGTAGCTCGTTATAGGCCGTGCTGTACTTCAGCAGCACTCTACTGCAGCCCAACCACGCAGCGACATCGGAATAGGTATACTGAACGTATCTTTGTTGATTTGCCCTGCCCTGAGCTATACTTACACACCCAATTTAATTTATTTAACCGTTTACAGTAAGTCTACAGACAGCGTGCTATGGTTGCCCCAATAGCCCTTTTATGCGTCCGACTAGATAGCCAAAAACAGCATATTTATGCCTATTTTTGACAATTTTCTGTGGAGTTGGGACTTAAAAATTTTCCGAAAATGGTTATTTGGCCGGACCAAATTTGGGCCGCCCGCCAGAACGATCTCGGCCAGATATCAAAAATCACCCTCGTTATGACACGCTACCTATCCCAAAGATTCTTATGCAACAAGCCGTGTCTCTCTAGTTTGTTCCCTGAGCCCTGTAACCGTGACACAAAATTGGCGTTTTTTGGCCATCTTAGCGGTCAGGCCAGCGGCCGCCGCACAAATGGCCAGCCGGGCCGAGCAGCGGAAAATTGTCTAAAAGGTACGTTAACACATATACTACTCTCAGAAAAACCAAACTTCACCGGCGGAAAATGCCCAGATCGTTTATTTTGTGAGTTAGACTAAAAGTGCTTGTCCAAGCGTGATTTCCAAAAGCGTCCAAAAAGTAACAGACGAAACTAACTTGTCCGAAATCGAAAATTTTCAAAGTAGAAAATTTTGACAAAACCTTTTCACTACTTGCTGTACTCGCGATGCTGATTCCAACGATACCAAATTTGTCTAGTTTCGTTGAGTATTTAGCTGGCACGGTGCTCGAACGGGTCTCTAAGGCAGCGCTGAGCCTTTTACACCCATATTATAGGAGGTCGCTATCGCGCCCCTATAATTAGAATTATTCCTAATGTTTGTATATGAGCTGTGGCTTTCGTGCTGAATTCATCTGTGTTTGTCCTAACGATTCGATTAATTGCTCTGTTTTTCCCAATTCTGGGTTCAAACTTGATAACCGGGGTTAATCGGCTTTCAGCGAGTTTTTCTGGAACCACTAAAACGCTAGGTATACTTATATGTCATGCTCATTGTGGCGTAGAGTATTTTCTTCTTTGAGAAACACGGCAGAAATTCAAGACAATCAAACGACACCGAGAAAACTGAATTGCTCGTGAAAGGGAAGAGCAAGTGGAAGGGTGACTGACCGAAACTCTAGTTGGCCTGACTGTCATGCAGAGCGGTTGTGCTCGATCCGAGCTGTCTTTATTTCCTGGACAACTATTTCACCTCTCCTACATCTCACTATCAAAGGTATAAGCTTCAAGTTGTGTGAAATTCGTGCTGACTGACCCAGCTCTGATACTACAGCATCAATCAAATTATGCTCAAAGGCTTTAACTTGTAATTTGAAGGAAACCATAGCTGTCTGTTAATACAATATTTTGCGATTGAAAACTGTAACTAGTAAATGGTAGATAGTTTGTTTTTGCTTGATAACCTAAACTGCTGGTTTTTTTGAAAATCGCAGTCTTTTGTTTTATTGTCAGCCAAAATTAAAATTATCTGCTTTATTTATCCAGGCTGACTTGCTTGTGTGTAGTTAGGGATTTGATTTCAGAACAGGGTGGACCTCTGATTAGTTATGGAAATCCTGTTTAAGTAGGGACTGAGGATCTTTTGCGGCCCGCGGCCCCAACATTTGATTTTTTGACCAATAACTTTAAAATATTGTATGGGTGCATGTTAGAGGCTGATGAATTGAAAAATTAAACATTTTTAAAATTTGCTTTTTGTTAGCTCAGTATAAGTTTACATGTTAAGCTTACATCTTTAGCATTATACTGAGCTAACGAAAAGCTGAATCAAAAAAACGGATTTTGGATTCGTGTTCAGCGCCCTTGAAAACCACTGTATGCAAGTTTTAAAAAAAAATTGTTTTCAAAAATTTTTTGATTCCCCTTACCTACCAAACTAAAATATTAAATTTTTGTAGATTTGAATTCATCAGTCTCTAATATGCACCCATACAAAATTTGAAAGCTATTGGTCAAAAAATCAAAAGTTAGGGCTGGGGGCAAGCGCCAAATATCCGGGACTGAGAATTGGCCTCAAAGTTCAGCAAACATTTAGTGAAAGTGAAGTTTAGTGAACCCTACCTGAAGTCTCGCTTGAACTTTGAGTAATTATAACGAAACCGGAAAAATAAAGTGGTGATTTTTCTACCTGTACCTAGGTAGCTAAGAAGGGTTGGATTCATCTTGCTGTCAGACCAGTGCTCTGTTTTAAGGGAATACTATTTGTTTGCTCGACCCCCAAGCTTCTGTTAGAGGAAGGGCCAAAGCTGAGATACTGGCGCATCCCCAGTTTGTCAACTCCCCAGTTTGTCAACGCTAATCCCTATAATTAAGGTTGTCCCGAGTTTGTCAACTCCATTTCAGTTCATCCCCACTTAGTCAACTCTTTTTCAGTTCATCCCCACTTTGTCAACTCTTTTTCAAAACATCAAAACTCTGTCAACTCTCGTTAGAATTAATCGGTTTTTCTTATTGGGGACTTGCTTTACACTGACTGAAATAAAGCGTTCATTATTTTTGTTAATTGATTTAAACAGAAATATTTAGTTCTTAGACATAACAATAGAAAGCAACAACTCAGAAAATAATTTTAAGTTTTATTAAATTTTAATTTAACTTTAAACTCAGGTTAAATTTCTCACTATATTTAAATTTTAAGTTTTTAAAGTCTGTACTGGCTTAATGTTTTCCAGATCAAATCTTGCAGATGATTGAATACATAAATAATTAAATTAAATAATATTTCTGTTTACATTAACTATAATTTTTTAGTGAACGTTAAAGCTGTTCCCCTCCAAGAAAAAACTGATTAATTCTAACAACAGTTGACAAAGAGGGGATGTCTTGAAAAAGAGTTGACAAAGTGGGGATGAACTGAAAAAGAGTTGACTAAGTGGGGATGAACTGAAAAAGAGTTGACAAACTGGGGACAACCTCAATTATAGGGATTAGCGTTGACTAACTGGGGAGTTGACAAACTGGGGAATTGACAAACTTTGAAACAAACAAACCGAGATGCTCATAGGAAAGTTGGGTTAATCCGACTGGCATTGACCTCTCAGGGTCTAAAAAGAGATTGCTAGCCCTATTTTCTTTACATAAAATCACACAAAATTAAACTAAACCCTACGTCTTATTTTAAATTTGTGAATAGCTGTCTCTAAACAACATAGGTTGTGCAAATAATTATAGTAATAGATTCTAAAACTTTTCAAATTTAAAACTTCAATTTTAAATTTCAAAGAAGACTTCGCAAAACTCTCTGACTTAGCAAAACTCAGTTTTCAGTTTTCAAATTCACATCCTATTTTATTATTTTTTGGCTTTCTTCAAATGTGACGAATTTTTTGTATAGGTTAGGCTGTCCTTGAAGACAATTTGTGTGAGGTGTACATATTTATTAGGAAAGACTTGTCTTTTTATTCGTACGCGCCATAGTTTTGGTTTTATAAAAAATTTTCTCAGTAAAATTTAGTCTTTCAGGGATTCTGGATATTTGTAGTAATTTTATTTTATTAGATATGAGGAAAGGCTGTAACTGCTTGTAACATCCGAGAAATACTATTATTTTAAGAGGTTAAAATTAAAATTATTCTTAACTATGACTTAGTTAATATCGGTGTGGAGCAATTGGCTTATATTCAGTATCAGTAGTCTGAATTTCTTTTGTCAGTGTCGTTAAAGAATTTCATTTGTCAAAATGTCATTAATCAGAATTCTAATGGCCGAATGCTACTCCTTAGAATTTGATTTTGTTGTGAGCAATTAATAATAACTGTTTACTTTTTCGATAGTAATGCTACATATGATTTAATTATCACACAATTTTATGTCCAATTTTCGGTTGTCACAAAACTGATACTGATACTTGTATATGCTAATCGCATACTTTTAATTATTCTGAATTCACTTTTGTCTCATCATTTCAAGCTTTAAAGTATATTGTTTTCTTTCTGTGACCCCTAAATTGATAAAGTTGTGACGTTTTGAACATACCCGCGGTAAAAGTGTGCCATGGCTTAAATCATCAACGGTATGGTATGGCTTTCCTTATGCTGTATGAAAGTTGTCAACACCATGGTAGGCTAGGGAAAACTAATTGCTCTGGCCTTTCGTCTGGTCTTTATACAAAAGAGCATATTGGCTTTTGAATGGGTAAGAGTATGTCACTGTGGATCTGGGGTGGTCTATCTGTGCACAACTCTCTATTTAGAGATAGTCCAGCGCATATAGAGAGGGAAACCCAATCAAACTACGGCAAATTAGAGGGAAACGACCACGTATGAATGATCCTATTTTGAGAAACAGAGCCGGGCACGACGTCCACCTATTGACCGGGCTGGACTGGACCGAGAAAGTTTTTAGCTGTGGGCCGAAGCTGGCCGAAACGGGCCGGATAGGTTCTGGCAAGAGTGCATAATTGCACTATATATAAGAAGAAGAGTAAGCCACTGGAGGGCTCCTCTTCTTGGCATTGCGCAACGGTGCTCCGACCACAATACGCGAATGTTCCCCCGTTTGGTGGGGGGGGGGGTAGCAGAAAAGAGGTCCCCGTTTGGTGGGGGGGGGTAGCCAACAGCCAATCAGATTGCAGAGACCCCTCCCTGAGGGGGGGGGTAGAGCAGAGGATTACGGTAGTTTTTGTGCTATTTGCAAAAGGGTCCCCGTTTGGTGGGGGGTAGCAAAGAGAGGTCTCCTGTTGGTGGGG
Organism: Trissonchulus latispiculum; assembly: GCA_030248195.1. Taxonomy (NCBI): domain Eukaryota; kingdom Metazoa; phylum Nematoda; class Enoplea; order Enoplida; family Ironidae; genus Trissonchulus; species Trissonchulus latispiculum. The sequence goes on along the minus strand of JASAND010019469.1, from coordinate 11,622 downwards.
GGGGGTATGCAAAAGAATTCCCCGTTTGGTGGGGGGTATGCAAAAGAGGTGCCCGTTTGGTTGGGGGTAGGCAGAATGGGGTCCCCGTTTGGGGGGGTGGTCGCCAACAGTCAGTCAGATTCAGCCCATCTTAGCCTGACTTGTCGACCCCCCCCCCTCACACGGGGACCCCCTTCCGCCTACCCCCCCCCCGGCCCCACCAAACGGGCACCCCTTTTGGCTACCCCCACCAAACGGGGACCCCTTTTGCCTACCCCCACCAAACGGGGGAACATTCGCGTATTGTGGTCGGAGCACCGTTACGCAACGCCAAGAAGAGAAGCCCTCTAGTGGAAGGAATAAATTATGGACTCTTGGTTCTGCTTACTGTTCTGAAATCATCAGAATTTGTTACATAAACAATTACTCATTTTGGTTATTTTAAGCATTTCGTACCACAATTTAGCGTTTCCATGCTTCACCTTTTGGAAATAACACTGTTAGTTAAATTTTGGAATTTTTGCGCTGGACCGAATTTTGTCAGCCTGCGGGCCGGGTCGAGCCAAAGAAATTTGCCAACGGGGCCGGGCCGAGCAATATTTTGGAGCCAGCTGGGCCGGGCTGAAAAAAATCCGTCCCGTGCTCATTTCTAGCACTTGGCTCATTGCAGTCAACGCATTCTTGCACAGTTGTGCAATCGCCAGTTCTGGTTGCTCCACAGGGTTATATCCTGGCGAGTGTTCAGCGTACTACTCCTACTGATAAGTCAGTTATGAGTTCTTTAATGTGCACTACCTCCAATAGGCCCACCAATTTTACTCATTCGACGGGCTGAACTGCAGTCTGGACACACAGTAACATGGGAGTCTGCCTGACTATCACGAAGAGTCTATAAATATGTAACCTTAAACAATTCCAAAACGAAAATGAATTCCAATTTGTCAAAAGTTAAAGTTGTTTGGCGATCTTATTAAGAATCTTTTGTAACAATCGCCTCAGATTTGCTTAAAAATGTGAAATTGTTGGTAAAATCGTTCCGTGATTCGCCGCATTTTCCATTCTGAAAGAGAGTGTCTACCTTTTTCCTTTTCGAAGAGGGTGTCTATCCGTTTTTTGGCACTTCTGTGGGGGGGGTACACTTCCCATTAACCCCCCCACCCCCACGTTATCCTAGGAGCCTAAATAGGTTTCATGTTCAAAGAAGCAATGCAATGGTTAAGCAAGAGTAGACCTAGGGTCTTCCGACTACACTGCCGCTCTGTACAAAACAAATTCGGGGATATGAATAAAGCACTTTATTGTAGACTTCTTTCTCTGAACTTCTGAAGCTGTCCTTGGTTAAGGTTAATCTTTTCTTCCTACCAAAAGCCCAAACCAGCCTTCTACCGTCACCTGGCGTGTAGGCTGGTCTGGAGATATTCCTGCACAGATCCGACCGATAATGGTTTTTAAAGGCAGGGCTCGCCCTCGCCTCTAAAAGTGATACACTCTTCCTCCCTCCACGTTCCGGGGGCAAAAATCAACCTTGGGAGAAAACAGCAGTTCAGAATCAATACCTACTTTTCCGTCAAGCCAGTACAGAGGGGGGATACGGTTTAGCTTTCACCTACCTCTAATATAATTACGTCTAACCCCCCTCCCACCTTTTCCTTTGGTATAGTCTAGAGGAGATCTTTTGGTATAGAGGTTCGTCTACAGTTGCTGCAAAGCTTTATCTGTTCCTCTCTTGGCTAGCAGTCTATACACTCCACCCCTCTGTTAGGCCTTTTGCCATGTTCGCTTTCGCTATTGATTTTAAGTATAACTCAATGTGTTCTTTCCCCCCTGTATATATACTTTTCTGTGTCTGCCTGGCTAGGTTTGGCCTCTAGACTCGAAGGCTCGGGCTCAGGTTTCCCTACCCGTTAACTTTCTCCTGGAAAAAACGAGATTCCCCATCCTAGTTTCCCCTTGTTTCCCTTTTAGTTAATTTTCACTTCCTTCAAATTCTGTAGGTATCTAACATCCGTTGGTTCCCCCCCCCCTCACCAAAATCTGCTGTCACTTTTCACCCCCCCCCCCGTTTCCTTTAATTCATTTTGTGGAAAACTGGAGACATTTACTGTTCCTCACTGATTTGACAAATAACCTAATGCTTTCTTCTCAAACATTTAGCGGTCTTAAAACTGGGACTATTTCTAGCACCCACCTTCTACTTAGGCTTGGGGTTTTTTCCGGTGAAATTAGTCGAATTGGAGTTAGAACTGAAACAGGAAACATTTTAAAATTCGCATTATATAGGAAGTTTTTGCTGTACTCGAACGTAAACGTTGAAAGGTGCTAAACTTCGAAGTCCAAGGTTTGCCCAGTAATTTTTCAGTTGCACAGCGTTGGTTTTATAGTTTTCGCTTTATGGTTCTTACTCACATTTTTATCGAAAGTTTTCTATATCAAAAGTATTTATCAGACACTAAGTTGAATATAGCTCAGTGTTGGAGGTCAAGAAAAGTTCACTCTTGCACAAAAAAGTTGTCTAACTTTGGTCAACGTCGAGGCAGTATTGACGCGTCAATGTTAGAGTAGCTGGATACGAGCGTCAGAGGTCAAAGTCAGCGTCTGATTAAACGACAAAACATATGCTTGGTTAGGTTGGGTTACTTTCAGAAAATGTAATTGAAATTAAATTTAAATTTGGATCACCAAACTTAAACCTAAAATTTACTATTTAAAATATTTATTTTATTTACTTATTTATTTATTTATTCATTTATTTATTTATTTAGTACCATACTTATTTATTTAGTATTTACCATGCATATTTGTCTATTTAGTAGTATTCCAATTCGCGTCGCGGTGCATCCAACATTATATTTAATGTGTGGGCATCATTCTGTGACACCGTGATTTTTATAGTTGAAACGATGCAGCAATCACTACTCAATTAAATTCAATTTAAATGTGACAGTAATCTCAGTATTATCATCCGCCGGGGAACTAAACAACCAGCTTTTCGAAGAGGTGAAGCTGGAACTGCAGTCTGTCATAGGGCGCCATATCCAGACGTCTCGCTTGATCAGTTTGAAGAATTGCTATTATCAAGAGTACATAATAGATAAGAGTTTAGGCTAATTAAAACTACGACCTGTACACGCCCTCAGTTTTTAGAGAGCTAATTTTAGGTCTGTCTACTTTCTAGGAAACGGTAGCAAAGCCCAAGGTGGAATGGCCTTTTGATTAATATATGAACTCCGAATCGCAGATTCCAGTAACTGTAGGAATCGGTAACTGTAGAGGTTTAACAGGTGCGATTTGTAACGAATTCCAGGTTAGATTGCGTTCTAGTGCGGCTCATTCAGTAGGACGTTGACCTAGCTAAAGCTTCGATCTCCACCTCAGGCCCGAATTTTTCCGATCGGAGGAGCTGTAGGGAGGGACATCCTTCTTTCTTTCGTTTATTAACTGCATATATTGCATATATTCTCTGCCATCGCAAATTTGCATGATTCTGATTGTGGTCATTTGTAAAACAGTCAAATCAGAGTTGTGAAATTCAGCAAAAGTGGTACAATAGTTGTGAGACGGCTGGAATTGCCACATTTCTGTGTCAGAAACAAAATATTTTGGTTTAGTTTTTTTTTAATTTTATGTACACAGACGGAATCACCCCCTCTAAATGTTCAGAAAACATGAAACTGTAAAATGTCACGAAAAATTTTCCATCCACAGAAAATTTCAGCTTAGTAGGTAAGTCAATCTTTTTAGGACTTAGTTTTTGGCATATTAAAACCCCACCCATAAAAATTGATTTAGTACCTACAACATTAACCTCCAGTAGTAGGAAAACACTCCAGTAGTGCAGTGGTTAGTCTACGCCAATTGGAGTCTGAACGTCAGAGGACCAAATCCGGACTCTCACAATTCTTTTTTTCTTTCTCCAAAAAAGTGTGTCACACTGTCTTGCAGTAGAATTGCAACACTTGTGGCGTAAACGTTTATCTCTTGTTTATTTAGAGACGCAGCTGTAAGCTTTCCATAGGCTTAAGGAAGGAGGTATATATGGCGGACTAAAAGTTGATGTTAAGGCATTTTGCACACTTGCAAAATCAATGCCAGGCGAGCTTGCCTATAGCGCCAAAGAAAGAAAGAAAGAAAAGTTTCAGCAAAAACTGGCCTCAGCAATATAATGTCTATGCTAGCCTCCTTTAAAGCAGGGAAAAGCGTGTATGCTTAACGTTTAATGCCTTGAGAAATTGACAGACTGCTTAAACTTAACTCATTAGTCCTACATTATTATTTATTCATTTTTGAAGTCCAAAACTGCCCCGCAAAAATGTTGCCGCCTTACTAAACTTTATTGGACCGGCACGATTAAACAATCTGGTTTTTGGATGGCTCTGAGTAATTTTGCCTCAGAAAGCTGTTTAGACTATATTTTTGTGGCATCTTTTCAGCAGCAGAACACGGAATTTTATGGCTACTTTTGGCATTAGAGATGGTTGTTATTTTATGGCGAGGTTTTTGTGAAAATTGAGGTAGAGATGAAATGAAATCAGCGAAGACTTGAAAAACAGGTTAGACTACAAGTAGACTGTTCCTTGCTGTCCCTTGCTGGCTGCTGCCAAACAGTGGCGCACCTAACTGTCTGTACAAAAATGACTGCAAAAATTACAATTTCCGAGTATTTTGGCAAATGTCCAGCAAAGGAACACTTGTATGTAAAGCTGTCACACTCTTATGTATTATGTACTCTTGCTAATAACAGTTCTCAAGTCGCATAATCACCAGAACAAGTTCGTATAGTGTTTGGAACCTGTAAGCTAGCAATGGGGGAATGCTTGTCTAGTCACATCTACAAAATGCTTAATTTCGATTGGCTTAAGAGTGTCTCACAGATTCTGAATTGTTTGGAATTTGTAACAGCTAGATTGAAGCTTTACTGGATGAAAATCGCTTTCAAGCATTTTCCCAGCTTATTCTAGCGTACACGTTTTCCGCTAGCCTAGTGATATTCTCTTCTCTACGCTTTTTTAGTAAGCTAAGCCTAAGGCTCAGCTAAGCTTATGTAATCCAGCCCATACATTTTGTGTAAGATTTTTGCTTTATCCTAACAATATAATAGCCAGGCGTTTGTTTAATCACTGGCGTTGCCTATTTGGGTTTTGGTGCACTGTTTGGATAACTTTTCTCAAAAAATGAAAAATTGTGTCGCTTTTATTTTTATTTGTTAATGTTTTGTTTATAAAGTATTAGTATTGACAAGTTCTTTGTTTTACATAATATCATGTATTCATAGGTGTATATTTTCTAAGATTTTGCGCTTTAAAGGAATTGTGCCAACACTTAGAACCATTCATTCAGCTCAAATGTTTCTTTAGCTTTTGCTGTAGGTACCACCAGTATTTGAGAATTTTCTAAATTTTTTGAAGGGAAAGTTGGTTATAAATTAATTTATGCTAATTGGCTACCATTTCCAATAAAATTAATACTAATGAATGTCTACTGTTATAATTGTTTGCTTATCCCAAATGAATTACGAAAATAAGCTAAAGCTATCAATGGCTGCTAATTTTTAGCTTCGACCCACCAAGTGGGAATTTGTTTGGTTTTATTTGGGGAATGCGGGATATCTTGCAATCTGGAAGTAAACGGGTGAAAATTCTCGTATTCTGGTTGGAAATTTAACATCTAACATTTGAATAGAAACTGAGCGATCTTGATACTAATAGTAATAATTTAGATTATCTATTGTTATTTCCGTTCACAAAGTACTTAATTATGCACCGAACTTTATCTTAAAGTAGTAGGTAAACTGAATCAAAAACCCATACATCACACTAACGTGAGTCAGCGAAAATTTATTATGAAATATTTTGCAGATTGAAAACATTAAATTGACATGAGGTAAAAGGGAACACCATTGATTAATTCTTAATTATATAATTAAGTAATAAATATTATTTTTTTCGAAGATGCACATGAATTCAAACCACCCATCCCCGTTGATCCATAAACCACCCTATATACCACACTGTGTATATATTTTTGCCTATTACATTGATCCAATTGTTTAGAGCGGAACAACGTAGGCTAATTCTGCATTTACGATATTGGTTTACTATCAATCTGTAAAATTTCTGAACTACAAACGGTTGATTGATTTCTTGGCTCTTTTCGGTGTCATTTTCTTTCTGTGGTGAACGAACGAATTTGCTTTGCTTTGTATTTCGCTTTATTAGCCGCTCTGCGTCTTATGCTGGCTATTTCTTACCTGACGCTTTATTTCTGGGCATTTTCTCTCTGCTGGAGCAACTTTCGCAGCTCCTGATTGGGTACTGTTAGTCGTTACTGGGATTTCGTTGCAAAGATCTGCCTAGTAAATTAAGGTAACAAATAGCGATTTGTTTTTGTGGGTGGTTAAAGTCAGGATTGAAATGTTAAATATCAGCAACTTCGAAAGGTTGAAATCAGTGCCATAACCCATTCTCAACGTTCGGGGATGTGGCTTAGTGGTAGAGCTTTCTACTCTTAAACCAAAGCTCGGCGGTTCGATCCCCGCCCTGGACACTTTTCTTTAAATCTTTCAGATCCTGATTTCAACCTTTCATTGAAAGATGTGAAGAAATGTGTCCAGGGCTAGGATCGAACCAACGAGTTTTAGCTTTGCACTCGGGCGTTCTACAACTGAGCTATATCCGTCGTTTGCACCAATTGCGACCTTAAGGCAAACACTACTAAGGTTAACATCAAGAATTCTAAGACGAACATTGTAGAAATCTTGACTCAAATTTCACGCATGCATAAATTTTAAAAAGTCTGGTCAAATGTGACCAAGTTTACTCCTGCTGTTTTTTTCTATTGTAAGGGGAAACATTTTACAACCTGTAGCAAGCAGCAGTGGAAGTTTGAGTCAAGAATTATGGTAAGGCAAACTATAGAAAGCAAGTTATTTTTAATGAAACTTGTGACTCCGGATATTCTTTATTGTACGATATTCACATCGCCCTCCAATTATTAAAACCAAGGGATGGATACAGGTAGCGTCTTGGGTCATTTGGGTCGTTACTTTTGCTTGAGTCACAAATTTTTTCTCACATTCTATAAACCCTCTGTGTCAGAATGAGTCTATGTCAAGCTTTCTTAGGGGTTAAACTTTGTCGAGTCTTCGGGTCGAGTAGCTGATCTACGCTGAAAATGACTGTGACTTGTGATCCTGAAACGTGAGTGCTACTCAAAAATATCTATAACGAGTTCCGTTCTCTAGTTAAATTTTACTAGAGAATTTTTCAATGTAAATATTTTACTCGACAATTTTACTGGAGAATTTTCCAATTTTTCAATTTTTCAATTTTTCATTTTTCATTTCGTTTTTTCAATTTTTCAATTTTTTAATTTTACTCAACAATTTTTAAGAAACTTAAAAATTTCATAACTCGGTCGTAGAACTGTTTTACAAATTACAAAGACCAGAAATTAAACTTTAGTAACTGTGTTTAGTGTTTAATACCACAGAAATAGATAACGACTCCCGGACTCGACACCTTTTATGAAACTGGCCCCTGCTCGAGCAAGTTTTGAAAATTTGAATTTTTTGTGCCTCTTGAATAATTTGCGTAGCTGACTAGATAAATCGCCATTAAAATAATCCGTAAGATGAAAAGTTTGCTGTCGCTTAAAACAGACTACTCGAGAACTTGAAACTCGAGAACTCGAGATGGTTCTTTATGAAACTGGCCCCAGGTCTTCAGATAATTTATATTTATTGGATGTGTTTTGCACAACAACGCCAGGCACAATGGCAAAGCATTAGTGGAATCTAGTGGATAAATAAGTTTCGGATCCTTTGCTTCTTATGTTGCACATATTCGAATTCTTTAATGTCTGTCTGTGAAAATCGGCTAGGTATTCTAGTTGCTTAATTTAATTCACGAAATTTCCTGCTGACAGCTCATCTCTAAATGTTTACAAGTGTTCCAAAATATGCAAAGTTTCAGGGGTTTCCAACGTCGCATAAACCTATTTTTATGTCATGGCAAACGTCCAGGCATCACGTCACAGTTAAGAAAATTAATTAATATATAATGATATATTTCATCCTATAAAAATTCGATATATAATGACAGTTCCGCCTGAGACAGCTCAAAACTCAGCTAATAATCTGATAACGAATTAGTTTTTTTTGAGACAGAAATTCTGATATCTGCGTTTCACAGTTATTTCTGCAGCAGAAAATTATCTGTTAATTATTTTCACCTGCTCTTCTCTACTTTTCCAAAACTGCAACTCCAGAAAGGAAATTGTGTTTAAGAACAATCAAAAGGGAGAAAATGCAGACGAAATTTCCCTACCAGGAGATACGTGGTGCCGAAATTGTTTTAGAAAAGAGCCAAACATTTCGCTGCTCGGTATAAAAGGTCGGAAAAACAGATAAAAAAGAAATTTTCAAAAAGCAAGGTATTGTGTTTTGACACAGCTTTTTTCTCAAAAATTTTCCTGCTTCTCCATGAGTTTTTTTGCAAAATCACAATCACTATCGCAAACCCTCAACTTGCTGCTGCGAGCTGGTGAATCCGCAACTTGCAAAATTTTATGAAATTGACCCTGGTAGCGACACTTTTCGATGCAATTATATAACACCAGCAAGAGAATTTAATGTTAAATGTAAAGTTTGAATTTGTGTGAATTAGTGTATCACTTAGGGCCTTTTCAAGAAAGGGTAGAGTAGAGTTAAAATTAACTCAATCCTTTTCATGAAAGAGTTAAATGACGGAATGTCAAGCTTGAGTGGAGTTAAAACGAGTTAAAATGGCTAATTTTAACTCTACTCTACTCTACTCTACCCTTTCTTGAAAAGGCCCCTAGATTTTAGACAATAAATAACATTTTCCCTTTCTTTTCCAACATAACGAAAATAGCTTAGTGTCAATAAAGTCAGAATCCAAAATGAAAAATTTAAAATCAAAACCAGGACTCAAAAACTTCTTTAGTACGAATCTTGACCCCGACAGTTGGATTCTCTTCGGTTTCCAAATCTAATCCAAGCCCTTTCTGTAGCCTTTCCCATTCTTTGATTTCTGATTCTACTTAATTATTTCTAACAGAGGTTAATCCTGTTTGGAAAGCTATTTCCCGTTAGCTTATTAGAGTCCTATGTTTCCCCTGCGAAGCATTAGCTAGCTAAAAATCCTCCCTAATCTGCTACATTCCTGGCATTCCATTCTGCTGTCATTAAACACTAATCTAAATTTGTGCTACACTCTGGCCTTTATTCAGCACCAAATAAGGACACACAGTTTGTGTTAGAGCTTTAAGCCAAATATGCCTGACTCGTGCTTTAGCGGTGCTGTATTTTTAACCATGAAGGTGCTGCAGGCTAAAGCTTGACTTGATGTACAGCACATGTTTTCAGGAGTATATAGGACAAGGAAGTTTTGTGATCTGATGCTATCATACTAATAAGTGTCATCAAGAGTACATAACACATAAGAGTCATAGCAGTTGGGAAATTATGATACTAGCAGTTAGTAAACTAGTAAACACACCGCCCTCCGTCCGAAATGGGTATAAGTACTCTCTAAAAAGGATGCTTACGTTTACCTAAAGGATTTTTAGTGACCAATGCAAGTAATATATTGGAAAATGATGAGCGGGTCTTAGGAAAATCCGATTTCTTCAAAACTAAACATAGGATTTACGTGTGGTGCTTGTACATGTACATTGTAGCATCTACTCATAATATTGTTTTCTGCATTATGTTGTTGCCCGTGTAACAGTGTGAACACAAGAAGCTGAAATACTGAGCTAACTAATGTTAGCAATATGATGTATGTCAGGTATAAGTTATAGGTGAATTGTATGAGGTGAGGTTTAAGGTTCAAGGTATAAAGTTATCTAAAAATATTCGAAGAGATGAAAATATTAAAGTATTTCACTGCCCAGCTTTCTTTCTTGAATTTGATTTAGACTTTTGTCAACAAGAAATGTTTATTGAATAATTTAATATACGTTTGCAGTCTCATTTTAACCTGGAATTATACAAGTGTAAAGATTTGGCTCCGCCGGGAATCGAACCACGGACCTCTCGTACTGTGGTCAGGCGTGCAACCACTACACCACGGAGCCAGGAGAGAAGAGCACATAACATCTATATCATTGGTGCTCTCTGTACACAAGTTTTACGCCAAGTGCGCTGCGGCAATTGCGTTAACCTAATGCAAGAAAGCTTCAATGTTTCCCAGTATGCATCCAAAAGTAATTTTAAATTGATTGGCCGCCTTAATGTCATACCCAAGCAATGAAAAGTTTCCTGGAAATAATTTCTTTATGTTTTGTTTCCAACACCACCAGCAGCTAGCGGCGTACTCCTTTTTAACTTTAGCATTCATAATGTTGTTGAACGTACTACCTTATTATCGTACTTCTCAAAAAAAACTTATTCCATGCGAAAGTCGAAGCACATCCTTCGGGTTTTGAAGTAAGACATGCTGTCACCACACTGCAACCCCGCCGACTAAATGTCTCACTACATAAGTCACTGTATTTTCAGTCTGCAATATACACATTTGTTTAATTTTCATGGTGATGCTTGCTTGAGACAATCTTCAAAAATTAACTTAACTGTCTCAAATTTTCTTTCTTGCGCACTATAGATTAGCGTTTGAGGCCGGCCGGCTACCGGCCTAGAGCAGTTTGCAGTGCAGTTATTATAACTGCTAAGATATTTATTTTCGGACGTTATCTTGGAAAAATAGCACAGCATAGCATAGAAAATTAGCAAAGTAGATTTTGAGTTCATTTTAAGCTTAGTTGCTCTATTTTGTAAATTTCTGATTGGTGATTTGTATCCCAGCCGGTGGCCGGCCTCAAACACTACTGTAGATGCGATGAAAATTTAACACCTATGTACCACAAAACAAGACTGTCGTAATACATAAACATATAAACAATGACGGAGTAAAAACTATCATTCATTAAATATTAAGAGTTGAAGCATAACAAAATCCTTAATAGGGAAGAATTAAAGTAGATCCCAAAGGAATTTTTGTTTCCGAGCCTATTACGTCAGTTTTCTTGCTACCTAATCCTACCGACCAGTTTACGTCATCGTTTTGCTTGTTTCGGTGACTAGTGCAAGGAAGCTTCCCCACTGCTTTGTAAGAGTTGAATGAGAGTAAGAGCAAGAGTACATAATGATAAGAGTATGTCACTAGGCACGTTGTCTGTACTCGGAGTACAATCTAATGCTCTGCACGCTGACGGCTGATCTACCCCCCGCAAATCAGTACCTGGTCGAAACCGCAGTAGCTTACTTTATTTCGCTCGAAAACACTGTGCGGCTGTGCGCATTATTTGTGGTTTTGTAATGTGTAAGGTGTGATGTGTGAATTGTGTGTAATTTTAGGGAGTTTATTTTGGTGTGAAATTTTAGTAAGAGTGGTATTTTTAATAAGAAATATGTGTTGTGTAAATTTGGGGTTGAAATTAGTTTAAGAGTGTCTATTTTCTTATGTTAAAATGTGTGTGTTTTATTCAGCCCACTTAGCGACTAGGTGGCGCTGCTGAGCTAGACTTGTGGAAGCGCATAGTCGGGTCTGCAAGAGGGTCTCAAATTCAGCCAATCAAAATTCACTAGGCATCTTTCTCAGCCTTCTCTTTCAAAACCAGTCA